>JAGVSP010000353.1:0-73574 GCA_022494985.1 Micrasema minimum
CTGTGAATTGATGCACACACACAACTTGTTTCGCCGAGATCCATTAATTTTTCAACTGCCGTAAAAAGCGATTTTCTGCCCGCATTGGGCGCGGGGCTATTTCTCTTCAAAAAGTAGGAGTTCGCCGCGCGGGGAAACTATTGCAGTGCGCTTCAGGCCTTAATAGCTAAACAAGCAATCATTAAGAAGTCAAGCAAAAGCTTGACAATTTCAGCAAAGTTTTAAATGACCCTTGTTGCCCGAGACCAGGTATTCATATTAAATAATTAACACACTGGTACTTCGCTTGTTTAGCATTCAGTTGTAAAGACTAGTTTAGAGGTTTAATTGAGGTGAATAACTGAAGCAATAAAGTTATTGCCATCGCCTATAGTTTCAACAAAATTAACACTTCTATCAGTAGAATTTTTGGAATAAAAACGAATTTAAAAAAAAACTTTTTTAATCATATCAGCTCGCGAAGATCCACTGCTGCACATATTAGGCCTCTCCCGACCGCCTCCACTTCTCCGTCGTGCTTCGTTCCCATCCGCAGTCTTCATTGAATCCACCGTCTTCATTGAATCCACCGCCACCGTCTCATTGAATGTCTTCACTGAATCCACCGTCTTCATTGAATCCGCCGTCTTCGTTGAACTCGCCGTCTTCATTGAATCCACCGTCTTATATACTGTTTGACTTATTATAAACAATAAAAACTACGTTCAATTAAAACATGTTACTTTTAATGGAAGAAACTCGGTTATAATAAATAAATGAATATGAGGACTTGTTATTGAGAAAGCCTAAATTTAATATTAATCTGAACAACTAGTAACATCCTTGTAATTTTACACTTAAAAATCAAGTGATTACAATCGATTCATTTAGGATTCTCAATTTTTGAGAGCAAGCGCTAATAATAAAAAAAAATCCATGATGCCAGACACGCGATGCATTTAAATAGGCAAGTATGATTAAAGCTCTTTTAAAATAAATGTATTTTTTATAACTACCATCATAATGGGACTACGAGGGTAATACCAAAAGAAAGGTGTCCTATTTTAAAAAATTAATGTAGAACCGTTTACTTTTTATAATACTTTAATCATTTTAAAGGTTGAAGAATTCTTTATTTTTAACATAAATATCAGAAACCTACTGCTTTAAATTTCAGCATTGTTATCTACATACTATGCAACAGCAACTCGTATAAAAATACTTTTATTACCATATATTAAAAAATAATTACTATGAGAATATTTATTTTTAATTGCTCTAATGCATTTGAATAATTGCTCTAATGCATTTGAATCAGATCCATGTACCGTGGTTTTGACGTAAACCCTCAATGTACTATCAGCACTGTTCAAAAACCTGATGTTTTGTAAATCAGGCAAGCATTCAGGCTGTCGGGAGATTTCTATTTCAATAAGATGGGATATTACACTTTAAGATCGTACCGTGCATCTGGAATGACGTTCCGATCTGCGGATATAATCGCGCGCAGATCCTGCAGATCGGACTGCGGTCCAAAGTCAAGTGGTTGTAATAAATTTCACGCCTAGATCGAATATTCACCATTCGTTAACATTATTTTCGTTCGACGGACCATCATTAAAATGTTATTTTTAAGGATTTTTTATTTTTTTAAATGCTGATATAAAAAAAAATATTTCAAATTACGTAACATAACGGAGTCTAACAGTATATCACCTCCTCTATGCATAATTCTCTCACTCACTATTCTTTAGAACCAGCAGCTGTAACTGAATAAAGTATGGGAAAAAAACGTTAGCTCCACGTTTGAAAAAACGAGGCTAAGATAAAAAATATAAAACTTATGCAAATATAAAATTTACGAAATGGTATAGAAGGGCAATAATAATAATAAGTTATACGAGTATATTAAATTGTCTACAAACGTGAAATTTGTTAAAGCATTGTTAAAAATAGAAAATAATCTATCGCTCCCTACTAACTTTGACAAGTCTATTGGTTTCATTTTCACTCATATTTTTCTTACTTTTACTGACTTACATTGGCCCAACCTACGCCAAGTGGGACACTAGTATTAAATCTAAATTGCCGCGCAGTGAACCTTAATACGGATAAAAACAAAGTATAAAAAGAGTTAAATTATAAAGAGTAAACAAAACAATCCATTAAAAAGGACCAAGGTATGCGTTTCCTCCATGTGTGTTTTACTAAAAACATTTCCGTTCATACATATGTTTCTCCGTCTGTGCTTATAAGCCAGTGCGGAATGGGATGAGGGTGGAGAATAGTCGGGTATTTTCTTAACCCTAATCGCTGTAACCACCATAATTCACACGATATCCCCATCTACCCAATCTAGGGACCGAACCCACCCTTAGAGTAATCGGCTGTACAGTGTGTAAACGCTAAAACCCCTTTTTTCATACGAAAATAACTCAAGGGCGCTTTCAATATTGAAATAAATGAAAAAATACGCTTGCATTCATTTTAATGGCTTCAGAAAATTTTTAGGCCAATGAGCCCGCAACCGCTAAACCGCGCTCGCTAAATTTTGTGCGCTGATTGCGGATTGGAATAACAACCCTGCCTACAGCTGTAGACATGGCTGATTGAAGTGTGACAACACGTCTTTTAGAGAGAGTAAATCTTCCAAATACGTTCATTTGATTTTGCGCGTTTATGCCAGATACATAGCTAATGATTTTTTTATCAACGCTATGCTATGGCCAATAGGCTTGTTGAAAAGTTTTCTTCAAATAATTCAATTCATCCGCTCTATATGTGCGGAGAATTAGAGTTTCACAAACTGCGTTCAAGTTAAGCGATTGGCGGTCAAAAGACAAAAATCACAACACTTTCGGTAGGCACCTACTACTGTTGACTAAAACTGAATCCATTACTGGATTTAGTGAATAAACTAAACACTAAACGGTAATTTTCGCCAGGGGCGTGCTCTCTCTACTAGGGGATTACATGCCGCTTCATAGTTATTTTTATAAAAAAATACCAACTGCTAATAGGCAAAAAAAATATTTATAAATTTTTAGTTCTAAGTATTAACATTACCTCAATTAATTATAACACCCGATTTTATAAATTGGAAAATGTAAAAATTCTCCGGCCGCTCTACGGTTCGTTCTATGGAAACTCCGAATACCATCGCCTTTCACCCATTTCGATAAGCGAATCTAATATTCAGCCAGTTCACCAACCAAACACGTCTGCAAAACCAAAACCATACCAATAGTGCTGGAAAAAGCGGCAGGAAATCGCATATAGCGGGCACAGTGCGTAGATGGCGCAGCCTACAGACTTATGTTTGCTTTAGCCGGCATAGACAGTTGATTCTTTTTACTTTGTCATGCATTTTGCCGATTTGCAGGTCATGAAAAAGCGCCTCTCGGGGTTTATACAAAATATTGTTGTTTATTTGAAACCAAAGTAGTGGGTATAAAATTTCCAACGTCCTGAAGATTCATTAAAGCGTTGTTTAAAGTAGGGAATTTATGAAAATACAAGGATATGTTTTGAATATTACAAAAAATTGTCTAGCTCTTTATTGCATCTCGTCCGCCTTGTAATTTTATTTTTTGTTTTTTCTTCTGTTATTGCGCTCACGGTAAATACCAGCACTACTTTATAATATTGGTTGGTTGAAAGAAATTGCCCATTAGTCAATGAACCCGCCAATGTACAAAAATCCTGTATGTACAAAAATTTAAAATAAATAAATAATGTAGTGGTTACCTCGTTGGGCTAACATACATAAGGACGCGGGTTCGATTTCCATAGGATCAATACGATTCCGGTTTACAGTTTTTTATTTGACTTTAAAATGCTATTTTTGAGGTGTACCCTTTATTCGGTTCTGGGCCTCGATTCTGTTAATTTTGTGGAACTACTGCGCATACGATTTTGTACTGAATTCGAATGCGGAGAAGTGTCTTAAACCTTAAGAGAATCGCACCGCTGGATGCGTTTCTCTAGCGATTACACTGTTAGTACCTACATTTTTTTTTTCTATCTTACTTTGCCAATGTATAAATGTGAAAAACTACAATTGGTTATCATGTTTTTTTGTGTTCTACTTTTTCATGTATCTACTATGACTGTTGTTTTTTCTGTAAATAGAATAAAATAAAATTAAAATATCAACGACTAGGCACTACGTATTATAAATTATTGTTTTACTAATGTACATTTGTACCAGGAGCGTGCGGTGATATTTAAAATAGGTAGGCGATTATACCAATACCAATACGTATACACACTAAACTTGTCTTCAATAAATAGCCTAACGAGAATGAAAAAAAATCGTATTTTAACCTAATTAAATCAAATGAAAATGTCCACTTCATACTAGGTAGGTAGGTAAGTAATAAAAAATATAATACTCGTACGTACATTCTGCCCTTTCTCTTAATTTTTCATTCATAATTATTTTTCCTAACCACCATTTGAAAATGTATTAAACTGTTTATTTGTAATAATCGCCGTGCATGCGTGAGAAGATGTATGTATGAATGTGGAGGTAGTAAGGCAGGACATAGTGGTGTGGCGTTCTATCTTCTCTGCCTACCCCTTTAAAAAACTGCGTTATGGTTAGTTGTAGCAATTTTTTTTTTTTTTTCTTCTTACCCACAGACATTTTTCTTCTTACCCACAATTTTTGATTTTTGAATCTTGGACCTGCCTACCTTTTTATGCGAGGCCTTCAATGTACCTTAATTATACCTGTTATAATGTACCTTGAGCTGCCCGCTGCTTTGTCTTGATTCGCTATAATTCCTTCTACTATTATAACTGTACAATTTTCCGTTCATCTGCATACTATAATATCTATTATTGTCCATCACAGCATCCCCAACATATCTTATGACAGCAATCACAAGGAGCATGTTCGAATTTCAGGTAAGTGAGAACTTATTGCAGCTGGCTTATCCCTGTGTCATTTTTGTGTTATATTTTAGCTATTGATAGAAATTTATTGATAAAATTTTTACGAAATGACAGGTCAAAAAGTGATCCTTTCATTTAAGCATTTTTTATATTTTGGGGTTTTTGTGTTTACAATTGGGACAGCCATAATGTGGAAGCCAAGCGGCATTTTAGGAAATCGTCCATCGTCCCGCTGTGCGTTCAATTAAAATGATTACACAAAGTTCCCTTGTTATATACATATATTTGAACAGGGTCTTAATAATAAATCTGTCTTCATTCTACTTACATATATGAATATTAAAACGTTTTTTTACATTACCATTGATTTTATTTTAAAACTGAATATCTACTTCGTATTTTATGCTTCCAATTTTCGATAAAATAAAGCCTAAATAACGAATCAGCCTCTCTAGGAATAAATCCAAAGGGAAGGTCGTGAAGGCGATAATACGACGGTGTCCGGAAAAACGAGACCAGAAAGTAGGCGCGAACTAGGTACCAACCTCATAAATGGTTTGTTGCTCTCATATTAAATGGATGAGGATTTTGAAAAATGCCAATTTAATCGGTTTTGAGTTGGCAATACTACCGTGAAGAGCATTTTGTGAACTATACATTATTTGCCTATATAATTTTTTTTAAAATCCTTAAAGTCCCAGGGTCCACGAGTTTTTTAGCTGAGTCCGGGAATTTTTTCCTAAAAAGTATCTAAATCTGGGGAGGGCACTGTGCCCAATATAGTTTATTTTCCGATTCATCACGTGATTACCTATTATTTATATTTTTTATACTTATTACGTATATTTATCCATTACGTATTTTTATCCATTATTGTACAAATTTGTTACTGTTTGATGATCCTAGTAAAAAAAAAAAAAAAAATACTTTTATTTTGCCCATGATTCCTGGCCTTAGGCTAAAGTTCATTTTTTTACGACCAATAAGTTCATTTTCTTTCAACCAATAAGTTCATTTTCTTACAACCAATAAGTTCATTTTCTTACAACCAATAAGTTCATTTTCTTACAACCAATAAGTTCATTTTCTTACAACCAAAGGGTTCATTTTCTTACAACCAATAATTTTTTTATCTTAAAATAAAGTAGAAAAAAAATTATGACCCGTATTTTCAATTTTTCAAAATTCTGTTGGTGAATATTTCAGTAACAAAATAAACACTTAAACTTAAAATATCTCAGAACTACAAAAATTGACTTAAGTTTTTTTTTTAATAAAGCACCTATAATATGGTTTTGTACCGCAATATGAAGTTGCCGCAAAAATACAAAAAAATAATGCAATCATAAATGGTACACGTTTTAAAAATTTAATATCAAAATATTAATAAGAAACTTGTTATCATCGGAGCTAGTAAAAGGAGATATTGCTCATAAATATACATAGAAAGGTACTTTACATTTCTTTGACGTCATGTAATATGTCGTTTTACAATATTGCGGAGAGCAATGAACAAGGTTGGTTAGACCCTAAGTACCCCATTATAAGTGGTTAAGAGAAATAAACTATTACTACTTTGGTTAATCCGTACTCAGGGTTGCATAGGGCATTATATTGTCACATGAAGGAAAATGTTCGTCTTACAGATCTAACGGATCACTTATCTATTAAAACAACCATCATTCCAGTCCTTTATCTTCACCTAATGGTACTTAGGTCCCCATATTTGTACAATCAACCTTTTTTTATTTTTTTTTATTGTAAGAAATAATTTTACAGTAGTCCTTATAAAACTAACACAAGTTTTGTCATAAGGTTCTACAGTATATAAAAATAAAATAAAAACAAAACAAAAAGAAAAACAACAAAAAAAAAAACATTTTTTTTTTTTTAAATATATTTATTGATTTATAATTTTATAAAATGTGCGCGATTGTCATTTTGGCGCTTCACAGTTAAGGGTATAATATCTTACGTGATATATTCACGTGAAAAACGTATTTAAATAAATATTTTATTTTAACAAAGCACTTGTATTAAAACAATGTTATTGAAATCATCAACAAGTCCAAAGGTTTCACAAATTCCAAGAGAATGGTAAATATTTTGCAATTTTTTTTGCATATTTGCATTTTACCACTAAAAAGTAATTTTTTCTGATAGCAAGTGGCATTTTTTTAAATGTATTGTGAAACTTAACACTATTCGTTGTATTAATTAGGAAGGTGTGATTAGTAACCATATTAGGTGATGCATGCATGATGTTGCTACCAAATTCCTTTCTCCTATGTCATTATTGCTCAACGCACAAACCTGATAATATGGTAACATACATTGTAATATAATTATTTATTAAATTGAAAAGTCGGTAAGTGTAAAAAAGTCGTGTGAGAAATGTTTCTTTGTTGTCTCAGACCTATCTTTTTAAAGAATAAAAACTTTTTTCCACATAATTCCACATAAATACTCAATTTTACCCATGACGCGTAAGATCTCTCTTCATAGAGTAAGGCGTAATATGATCTATTTTCCCGCAATTTAAAATTCTACACATAAAAAAAACTGTAAAAAATAAGGATTGCAGTAAAACTTTGAAAAAAATATTTAAGATATTTAGCCTGATAAATTCGCTGCGTCTTAATAATTTTATTATCGTCCTGATAACATAACTCAGCATCCTGTTAATATCGTTTGGCGTCCTGATAAAAGTATCGGAACGCCGAATAATTTGTCAGGTATATAACTAAGACTAATTTTTCAACAAAATTTAGTTCTTAATTAGAAATCACTGCGATCCTTTTTTTATCAGCAAGATAACCGAATTACCGAACCAATAATTAAAAATATTCTGGGAAATCGCCAGGATGGAATTATGACAGCGGTGTTTGACTCTTGTAATGGGGAATGTTGTAGTACGTTAAGTGGCCACTCAACCCAGCCAACGACGGGTCATAAGCCCTGTAAACGCTTGAATATCCATATTCCCGAATTTGAAAAAAATCTGCTTCATCTCTGTAGAGATATAAATAATGAAATACTAAAATCTCTGTCAGGAATGTCAATTACCTTATCACAACAGTAGGTTGAATATGAGAACGGTAATTATTTAGTATTGCCAAGCCGGCCCGGCCGCGTGCGAGTATTCACAGGATATCAAACGTAGGTACAGTTCGTGTTATGTTTGATAAAGAAATATAGATTTTTTACATAGTACAATAAAATATAGTAAGTTTCTTACAAAAACACTTTATAAATATTAAGTTTGCATACCTACCTAAATGCTTAAAAAAATATGAAATATAGAAGTCAATAATTAGCTTTAAAATATACCTACCTAATATTAATTAGAGTATAATAATTGTAATACCTGCATACGCATACACAGTGAAAATTATTTTGAAAATTAACTGTCACTTTTTTACAATAAATTTAAAAAATATATTTTCTACAGCCTGGGTATTCTGTGATGTCATAACTTATTTGGCCTTTTACATTTTAGCTTGTTTAAATCACAAAATAATAAAAATAAAATAAAATAAACAAAAAAAAAAAAATTATATTAATTTTTTTCAAAAGGTCAGTATCTTAATGTCGAAAGCGCTTATTTACGAGTACATTTGTTATTATTATGATTATTATGGATAATTATATAATATAAATTATAATAAAATGAAATATAAATGGCGTCGATTTCTTACAAAATTACGTCAAGATAAATTTAACAATCATATTATGGTTTCCCCAAACAGCTTAATAAGAAGTTAAATAAAAATTATTAAAAATATAATGTTTATAATAAATCCTACAATACAATTAAAATGATTAAGTATTAGTACAACCCGAAAACTCTCTCCGAAACTCTACATCGTATTTGGAGACGATTGTGTAATATGACTTTTTAATCTGAGCTTGAAAAAAAATATATATATCACAAAAGTTTTCGTAAGTATGGCATATTAAGTAAAATTCTTCAAATTCTTATTGAAACGCGTTATTTAATTTTGTTCTCCTTATGGACAGTATTAATTTGACTAAATGCATGATATTTGTTAACAATTTGAAAAAAAAAATCGAAAACAAAATCTACTTCCTACTCAATTTTCTCAAAAACTAAGGGTCATATAAAAAAAATAATTACAAAATCGACTCAAAATATTTTGTACATTCACTGGTTTCCCATTTGTACATCGTGTTTTGTTACACCCTGTATTTGTACTTCACGGGAATATTTGTTTGAAGTATCTAATTTATCAAGTATCATAACAAAATAAAAATTGACATTCAAAATTACGAGCGAGAACAAACATTTCAACCCATATTATATGCCTCTTTTAGACATTAAGTAAGACTTTATTTTGTCTCGCTTTGAAGTATACAATAATATTGTGTCTCGTTTGCACAAATAAACAAGTTGTATGTTTGTCGCGCTTTGTAAGAAATTTCGGATTTTTCTTGACACCACCTGTAGGTAGAGAATATTTTTTTATTAAATATCTACAATATTTTTAATATCCAAAATATTTTTTATTTGATGTAAGAAAATTTGATGTAAGATTAACAAAAATACCAGTGTTACATATTTATTGATTATTAACGGAGATATTAATTATTTAGTGAGACTTTGTAATGCTAGTTACATTAAAGCAAGCCGAGGGTTAAAAGTACCTAAGCGTGTTTCATATTATTATGTCACATCAAAATAATATTATCAGATATCTGTTAATGAATGTGGAAATGTCGAATGTGATAGTTTTTTTACAGAAATGTGAATATAACTAAGTGTAGTAAATGGCGATAGCTTAAAACAGGTGGAAGAATTTGTATATCTGGGAAGCATGTTCACTAGTGATGGAAATATGGACAAGGACATTGAAAGGAGGGTTAGTGCCGGTAACAAAGTTAATGGTGCCTTAAAGTCGGTGGTATTCTTATCAAAAGAGGCTAAATTTGCAGTGCAAAATGGAGTTCTGGTAAAAATAAGGATGAAAGTAGATTGAATGTAGTTGAAATGCAATCTCTCAGGCGAATGTGTGGTAAAACTATGTATGATAGGTGCACTAATGTTGAAATTAGAGCAGAATGCAAGGCTGAGATAAGCATTATCGACAAAATTAAGAAAGGTCTTTTACGTTGGTTCGGTCATGTAGAGCGAATGGATGATGAAAGAACGGCTAAAAAATTATATGATGCGACTGTGCCTGGATGTAGAAGTCGAGAAAGGCCGAGAAAGACATGGCATGATCAAGTAAAACAAGTGCTTAAAAGTGGGCATGTAAGAAGTCGGAATAATCGACATGCGTGCATGAGATAATATATGAATGTGGAGGAAGCAAAAGAAGTATGCCAGGACAGAGTGGTGTGGTGTTCTATCCTCTCTGCCTACCCCTTCGGGAAAATGGCATCATGGTTAGTTAGTTAGATATCTTGAAGTGAATTTAGACGACAAATTTATTTTTCACAAAAATACTGTTACTATCTTATGAAATTATAGCTCTTTCGATAGATCTATTAGAAACTTCTAATTTCTATTCAGTTTATCCTATTCTTGAATATTTAATTTAATTAATTTGGTCACCTACATAAATATCCAGTTTAAATTAATCGTCTTAAAAATAATTTAACGTCGTTTTGTAAGAAAAATTAATGGTATTGAAAAATCGTGAATATTCCTACTCTGATGAGGAGAGTTTGGTAAATATAAATATCTATTTTTAAAAACATTACTTGTGCAAAAATACACATTAATTTTATTTGTTTATACATTAATATTATATATATTATCATAGTATAATTTGGTACCGAGTGGTTTTCTTTGTACAGTATTGTATATACATATTTGAGTATGTAACTCATGTTTCAGAGCCCTCTGGCGTTAATTAATTAGAAACCCATCAATCATGTACCTTGTTATTGATAGAAAATTCCCGAGCAAACCTGTAGAGATAAATACATAAAATTCCATGTAATCCGACAGTGAACACGTATGAACAATATGTATCATGCCACGTCGGGAGCTTCTTCGATTTATGTGGTGTAGAAGCTAAAACTGTGACACAAATACGGTGGAATATAATTTCGTGATACCGAAGGCAATAAATTAATATATAGCGGTGAATGTCACATGGGTAGTAATGGAATTGACTAAAGGCTGAAATAAAACTGTTGTATTTTTTTCTATTTGGTTATTAATCACTTTTTGATTGCTTTGTGGAATGAAAAATCGGAAAACGGGTCGGTAAACTAAATGATCAAACCATGGTTGCAAATTACAATACTTTAAAAATAAAAGTAAAGAATAAATATTTTTTTTTTACTATGCACATAAGGTTAGGTTGCAACCTTAAAAATACAAACTAAATTATTTTCATTGTTCGACCCACCGCTGCCGCCGCGCCTTCACGACTGCAGTTATTGTATGTTGATTCATCCATTCCCAAACGTCGACATCGATTATGAAGTCATATCGATGGTTTGTTTGGGTGGGTAAATAAAATTTAAAATTTAAATTTTAAATTACCTAATAATGCCTTTATAGGCCTTTATAGGTTATCCTCTCTCAGATACTTGTTTTCAAAACTCGAGCAATCGTCCATTGTGAGCTTTTGTGAGGTACATGGATTCATCATCATCATCATCATCACACCATTCCGCTCTCTATGTGGAGCATATGGAATCTACAAACTGCCCCAGGTCAAGCGATCGGCCGCCAGCTCCCGTGGATCCTCCCAAGTCAAGTCCACGTCCCGCAGCTCTGACGCAAACTGCCGACAAATTGTCAACAGTGGACGACCAGGACGCCGAGAACCTGATGCCTTGTAAAATAGGCAATCATGGTTAAGGCTCTCGGGAGGCATACGTAGTATATGGCCTAGCCAGCCAAAACGCCTTTGCCGGATGACTGTAGATACCAAGGGTTCCTGTGTCCGTTGCCTCCACGCCTTGTAAGGAACACATGGATTCACAAATAAAATATTATTAAAGTAATATAACAAACACCCAGGATTTGATTTTTGTAGTCTCACCGGGAATCGAACCCCGAGTTTTTGTGTAGTGAAACCAGTCTTTTTCTGCTTCTTCTTTTTCATCTTTGTCTTTCCCCCCCCATTTTTATTTTGGCATCGGAAAAGTGCGGATGTATTAATATCGGTTGTGAATTACTAGTGGACCAAACCTATTTCATCCCCGGATCGATTTAAATTGCCACCCCTATTGGTAGAGTAAAATACGGTTATTGTAGGGGGAGGTTCTTTAAGATTCTTTAAGATAGTAGAGTCCGGTATCTCGTGAACATTTTGTCACAAGTGTTATAACCCTTCAATATACGCTGGTCACGATAGATATTAGTATCACCAATATTGCCACCTTGCATAAATCGCACATGAGATATAACAGTGACACAAATTGAAATTTGATCTTTTAATTTTATGAAATAAAATGTCGAATAGAATATAATAGTTTCGGGTTTGTTTTTCAAGCGTGCAAGTAATGGAGGATTAAACAGTATTTTTGATGATAAAAAAAAAATTATTAAGAAATTTTACGTGCAAAAATTGATGAAGTATTGACTATTGAATGTTGTTTTTTTCTCTTTTTTAAATTTTATTTTTAAATCTCATGATGTAAGTACCTATTATGTTTTATAATTGGTTGACTGTTTATTTACTGTGAGTATATTAAGAGAACTTGTAATTGGCTTCAATTTTTGATTTCCTAACTGTGTATTTTTTCTCTCATGTATAAGCTGTTAGTTCTCTGAAAAAAAATAAAAGTAAAACAAAAATGATTGTGGCATTGTTATTTGCTGATAATATACGTCAGAACTACGGGAAATGGACCTTGCAATTCGTGGAATCAATATGTTCTGCATAGGGAGCTGATGTGGAATGATTTTACTTATTTTATATTTATATAATTACTATGGTTTTTATTTTATTTTATTCGGGATACAAACAGATGTTCAGGTAATACATAACAATATACAATTAAAACTAATCATTAACAATAACATGCCAGCCGTCCAATTACATGCATCTGCAAGTAATTTTAAACAGTTAAAAGAAGAAAAAAACTAACTAAATCGGCCATGGCCGCGTACATTCTCCTTTTAAAAGTAAATATATTTGAACAACATTTTGAATGAATATACAAATACTTGTAGACAAATTACTGAAAGAAAGAAAAGTTAATTAACATCCATAAAAAAAATCATAATAACTACATAAATAAAAAAAAATATATAAATTAAGTAATAAACAGTTTGGAAAATATTTAAAAAGTCCTCTTTTATCCATACATATATTCCATACCTGGAATCAAACGCAAAGTTTGCAAGTTTTTGAGTTCCTTTTTAATTCTGTTATACGGGGTGTTAAACATATCTTAGCAATTAAATTTATCGTCAAACGCCTTACGAATTCGAGGAGTCGTAGAATATTTTCGACGATTTGTTTTAACTTTAGGTAAATAAAAAAGTTTAGGCAGGAAAGAGAGTGGATGAATTAATTGTGGTAAGTCAAATTTGTTATTTACAATTTTATTAAGCAAACTATGATCATTGATATTTCTTTTAAGTGAAAGGGATTCAAGGTTATTAGACTTTAGTGAGTCTAAATGATTAGTGATACGCAAATGGAATTTCTATTCTACTTGCTTAAAATTTTTTTTGAACGTTTTTATTTCTATGAATATAAAATATGTACATAGGGGACCAAATAGTAGTGCAGTATTCATGTATTCAAGATGGGAGCAAACGAATTTTTATTATGGGGGTAAAAAAAAAAATATTGTTTTTTTTTTAGCGGTTATTCTTGAATATAGTAAACCCATTGAAATAATACTACTTTCCCTTATCCGCACCCAATGGTGCATAGGGCACTGCATTGGTACACCAAGTGCAGTGTATCTTGATCATTTTACTACATGAAGGCAAGATGATCAGTCTTACGCTTCAGTACCAGTCCAAGGCATCACACATGAAATATCAATATGGAAATCTCATGAAAATAAATATTTCATGTTGACCCCTACGGGAATCGAACCCGCGACCTCAGGCACGGTAGCCAAATGCGCTACCACTATGCTACGAGGCGGATTGTAATAATAAAATTTTTAAATAATGTAAATTTACTCCTTTTATGCACACTTGTTTATTTTTATCTAGAGATCAATTAAACACTTAGCCAGTAT
The DNA here is from genome assembly GCA_022494985.1 of Micrasema minimum. Lineage (NCBI taxonomy): Eukaryota > Metazoa > Arthropoda > Insecta > Trichoptera > Brachycentridae > Micrasema > Micrasema minimum. The sequence goes on from JAGVSP010000353.1 coordinate 14,065, forward strand.
CATCGTAACTTGTCCAAAATGTATTTTGGTCAAAATAAATTTACTGTCTTACTGAGAACCTGGCCCTCTTATTTGTGGGCGCCTAAAGTCTGGTTTTACGCGTTTTTTTTTAATTGTGTTCTTCATTCTGCGCTCTCAAAAAATTGTTGTGTCGTTCGTTTTTATGTAAAACGTTTTTCGGTTAGTCTGGAATCCTGAAGTTCCACCGAGTACATAGGTGGCTAGTGGCTAGTCATCAGTCGTCTTCCGGAAATGGGATGTTTGTTTCCTGAAAAAAAAGAGTAATTTAAATCATGAGATAAAAAAGTGACAAATTTATTCTTAAAATAAATAAAAAAACATTAATTGTTTGAGAGATGTAAATGACTTATTAAATAATTATAGTAAATGGGTTGATGTATTACTATCACTTAAATTTTGACACATTTACGATATACATTAAACGATATTTTTTTCGACGCTTTGTGGTTGTCAATAAATGCGGAACATGATTTCGAAAACCTTACATTTTTTAACCCTGGCCTATAATAAAATCGCCTTATAATTATAGTAAAATGGCAATATAAACGGACATAAAATTTTAAAATGTAAAGTTAGGTAGAATATTTAAAAAAATTGAGTGAGGAAACCTTTAGATTCCGGTATTATATTTAGTAATAAATATTAGTATCTACGCATATCTGAATGTATAGTGTTGATGATTGCATTCATTGGTTTAAAGCTTCCTAACAAAAGCATCATATTTCCATGCAGATATCAGTTATATGTGTACCAATTAATTTACAATCTGGCTAGGTCAAAGCTTGGTGCAGTGTAAGCTCGCGATGAAAGGAATTCAGTGCAATTTTCCATTTATATCGCGAATTGATTCCTACATTCAAGCAAACATTGTCCTTTTAAGTACATACAGTTTACCTCGATGGATAATATTATTGAATCGACATTAGCTGGATTTTCGCTCAGTGACGCGTAGAGCGTAATTTGATCAGAATCTGTGTCATATTTGATATATCACTATTTAAAATAAGTTGATTTTTAATTTGCCTAGTAATACGATTATTTTGAAAATTTTAACGTTATCAGTGGCAGATTATCTTGATAACTTAAACCTATGACAATATTATCAGTAATTCACGTAGGTCATGATTAATTTTTAGAATTAAAAAAAAAAAAAAATAATAATGTCACCTTTTTTCAAGTTTTTCAAAATTCGTGACTTAAGTTCACCTCCTCTTCCTTCCTAATCCAAAATTTTGATATTACCTCTCCTCGGCATCACCAAACAAGTTTAAATTGAAAAAAAAACATCGGATTTAATTCGAGCACAAGCTGTAGGATTGGGCTATTAGGCAATGATAAGCCTTTGTGGCTTATGTTTGATACTGGACTTGCTTGCTTTTAATAGCTAAAATAAACGATACATTCTTGAAACAAGAGTAAAAACTATACCTGTTGACAAAAAAGTTAAGAATTTCAGTAGTTTAATATAATGTTTTAATTTTATAGTTGCGGATAACTGTAACTAACCATCACGCCATTTCTACGAAGGGGTAGGCAGAGAGAATAGAACGCCACACCACTCTGTCCTGGCACACTTCTCTTGCTTTCTCCACATTCATACATCTTCTGATGCACGCACGTCGATTATTCCGACTTCTTACATGCCCACTTTCAAGCACTTGTTTTACTTAATCATGCTATGTCTTTCTCGGCCTTCCTCGATTTCTACATCCAGGCACAGTTGCATCATATATTTTTTTAGCCGTTTTTTTGTCATCCATTCGCTTTACATTACCGAACCATCGTAAAAGACCTTTCTTAATTTTGTCGAAAATGCTTATCTCAGCCTTGCACTCTGCTCTATTTTTGACATTTGTACACCTATCATATATAATCTAACCACACATTCGCCTGAGAGATCGCATTTCAATTGCATTCAATCTACTTTCGTCCTTCTTTTTCAGACACCACGCTTCACTACCATACATAAGGGTAACCAACATTAAATCAATAAAGTATTCTTTATGTCTGTCTGGGTTTTAAAACCTAGATCCTTTAATGTCACGTAAGAAAGATAAAAACGAGCAGCTATCTTATTGTCTCCGGCACACATCGACACTTCCAGTAACTGATTGCATTGCATCAGAGGTCGAATCTTCTATGGGATTTATCGCCACTTCAAAATCCCGAAAATCTCTCGATAGCCAAGTTAAGCTGAAATTACAATAAGGATAGGAGTAAAAGGGGGATTACACATTAGCCCTAATCTGATAAGAAAAACTTTTAAACTTTGCCCTTTTACGTGTATGTAGTGTTTTAGACGTTTATGTCAAAGTAAAGTAATGTCTGACCCAAAATGTCCCGAAATAAAGTCGCAGTAAAATATGGGGAGAAAGAATATCTTTGATTCACAGTATCAGTTTTCGGATATCTTTTTCACGTAAAGTCATTCTATATCAGATATTTATAACATATTTATAATATACTACCTACGACATCTTCATCCTTCAACTGCATCCAATGGTGCATAGATCACTGTATCGGTACACCAAGTGCGGCGATTCTTGATCATTTGTTACATGAAGGCAAAATGATCAGTTTTACGCTTCAGCGCCACTCCAAAGCCATTCCAACATATGAAATATTTTTTTATCTAAATACACATTCGGAAATCGAACCCGCTACCTTAAACATGGTAGCCCAACGCGCTATGGTACATTTTTGCATTGCCAATTAAGTTAACTGCATTTTGCATAATCTGGTAGAAGTTGTCAATCGGTAATGATATTTTAAGTCCTTTGAAACTCGAGATAAAAATGCTTTTATTCAGGTACAAATGAAAATGATTCGAAAAATTGCGAAATAAGTGATATCTACCATCGCAAAGTTGAAAAGAAAATGTCGGTTTTCAATATAATTTCGTTAAATTTATATTATCCCATTATTGAGAGAAGCGAATAAGATTCTGAAAGGAAGTATATAAATTAATGAAGTGTAACAAAGCATGAAACGAATAAAAGGTGAAATTTTGAAAGAAGATTAAGTGTTATTGCGTACAAAAATTCTTTAAATTTAAATTCGATTTGAACTGAGTAAGGTAGAGGGGAAAACGTTGATTTAAACAAATTTTAATGTAGATTTAAGGATGGTTTAACATACTTCATTATTGAAAATCAGTAAGCGGATAATTCTTGTTATTTGAAATGAATTTGTTAAAATTGATAAGATTTAAATGCTCGATAATCTACAAGTCTAAACGGCTTTTTTTAATGGATCAACAAACTATCAAATTAATAAATTCTCCTCTTTAAGCTATTTTTAGTTATGCCGTGAGTAAAAAGTATTGATCAATTTATATTACAAAATAATAAACTTGTTTTATTTTGTTTATCGGAAGAGCATTTATTAATAGATAATTTTTATTACTCTAAAAAAATCAGTAAAAACCACTAGTAGAGAGATAATCTTTAATACTCGATGTAAAAGGTAGTTCATTGCATAGGTAAAAATTAAATTGTTTTTTTTTGTTGATGGCCTCCGCAGCAAAATCGCTAAGAAGCCGGATTCAAGACACGAAGTCTCCCGGTCAATTTCCGGTGAGATAACAAAAATCAAAAGAGATTTATCTAAAGTCTAAAGGGTTTTCGTGATGTTATTCCTTTCTGTTTGGCGATTACGGAAATATCGACATGTAGATACAGGCTCACAAAAGCTCAGAATGCTCGCTTGTTGAGTTTTGAAAACAAGTGTCTGAGGAGGACACTAGGCATGAGGTGATTTGACTTCGTAACCAACCAGCAACCTCCAATAACTGTAGTCGTGAAGTTGCGACGGTGGACCTGGCTTGGGCATGTACTCCGAGAGCTTTGGGAGAGCCTGAACCCGAGCTGCCTCTTCTTTACGCATGCATGATCCCGCCGTCCTGGTAGACCGTCGATGACCATCTTACGGATGTACTTGGCGGAGCTGATGAATGCGGGCCTAACGTGGGAGGAGACGAGAGAGTTGGCTGGCGTTAGGGTCTCCTGGAGGGAACTAGTGATGTCCACATGCTCCACTTAGGAGCGAGGTCGACATCGATCTTGACTAAATGTAATGTAAATGTAAATCTAGACGTAAATCCATAGAAAATCGGAAATACAAGGCCGATATCGACCTCGCGCCGAACTGTGTCTATCGACATGTAACTGCCCAGTTACAGAAATATCGACATGTAGACACAGTTCAGCGCGTGATCGCTCCCGTTAAGGTGGGTAATAAACAAATAAATAAATTACTGGGAAAATAACCTTTATCGTCAAACCGTTATTAAACATTTCTAAAAATGTGTAAATTTTTATCAAAAAATAATATTTTACTATGTTTTTATTGATAATATGCGTCATTTATAATCACTGCTAGCTTACAACGCAACACCAACGTAAGTTTTTAAATTTTAAATATCTGAACTCCTTTAATAAGGCAATACGCATAACGCGTAAGGCAGTATATTTGCATATTCTTAGGAGTGAAAAGGAGCACTCATTGACTGCCAAATGAGAAATATGCAACATAGCAGCCATGGCTTGTAATAATATAAGAATAACAAAATAAATATATTTATTTCCACTTAAAAAGAAATTTATGCAATCTAATGATATTTGTACATATTTCAATTTGTAAATATCATTTTGTTGATTGTTTCACCTTTTAACACTTCATAATGAATTATAATTAAATAAAACAATGTTATCTGTTAATATTAATTGGTTTATTCTATAAAAGTAGAACTTACCTACACTACCTGGTTTCGGGAGTAACGTTCTCCCATTGAGTGGTGAAAAGACACTAAATTAGAATACAGATGTTATACAGAAAAATACAGAAAAATTAAATTGCACTATTTAAGAATCTAGACCTAAGGGTAACATAAATATTGATACATAGAAGTAATAGAATAAATAGAAAAAAAACACATCTTGGGACAGTGGTGATGGTAAAATACAAATGTAAACCAATTAATAGTAACACATAACATTGTTTTAATTAATCATAATTCATTGTAAATATCATCTTCATTTCAGAGACGGCGACGCTACCACTGGGCCACCGCTTATTCTGTGCTATGTACGTTTATAAAAGTATGTTTACTCTATTAACCTTTTTAACACCTCAACAGGAGGCCTAATTATGTTTAGAGGGAACCTCACCAAACTTTTATGATAAATCATTTTGTATTCATGTGTGATAATAATATACCAAAAAATAGGTAGGTGTACTTACTTACTTTAATTGGCCATAATATAGCTCACGAAGAGCTTTAGCCTTCTTGATGATGACATTTCACTTTTTATAACGAAGATTTATAAGTTCGTAAGTAAAAATAAGATCTACCCAAAGAAGTTGAACTATAATAACAAGACGTATAGATCTGCTATTATTATCTGCATATTGCGAATAAGGGAAAGTATTAATTAGTAGTCTGTAGTAAAACATATCGTTGAAGAAATCTAATTATCTATTTACGTCCGGTCCATACGTCTAAAAATTAGAGATTGTGATTAGGAAGACGGTTAGGTTGTTATTGAATTAAATAATATGAAACAGGATATATATATTATGTTTAATAGTTTTAACTTTAACTTTAGTTGACATTCAAGTCATCCAGTTAGAGAGAAAAGAGTTGTGGAGATCTATTTGTCTAATTGCGTCCGGTACATACGGTTAAAAAATGGCCGTGGATGGGGCTTAGCCAAGGAAGTCAGAGATTGAGCTGAGAGAAAAGTTTTAATTATTATTATTAGTAAATTAATTATCGAAAAAAAGACAACTGCAGAAAGTTCCATTTAATTAACATATTCTTGAAAATATAACATTTAAGCCGTCCAGTACTGTGAAAGCAAAGAGTTGTGGAGATCTAGTTGTCTAATTGCGTCCGGTTCATACGGCTGAGAAATGGCCGTGGAGGGGGGGGCTAAGCCAAGGGAGTCAGAGATTGAGCTAAGGAAGAAGGGGGGTCCAGATCACAGCACGCGATTGTAGTATCGCTCCGCCGTCAAATGGGGAAGCGATTTTTCATTCCGACAGGTCCATTTAGTAGAAGTAACGTTTCACTAATAGCTGCGGGTGTAACGTATAGCGGCGGGAAGTCCTGGATGTCACAATATTACCGTTGTTATTACTATTATTTCTGGGTAGGTGAAACTTTGTTCCAGTTTGTTTCACGCCGCCTTTTGCGCAAACATATTGCCGAAGTTTGAAGTCTGTTAACGTGAATATTCTATGCGTAAATAACAAATGTTTACCGAATGTGGTTACAAACATTCGTGTGAACTAATGTATGGCACAACAAGCATCAAGATAATGCTAGGATTCGGTATTTTCAACAACATTTTTTTTAATGAATACAAATACTTGTAGACAAATTACTGGATTATACCCATGCTGGGCTGATATCAGATATTATTGATATCCCAACAGAGACAGAAAAACTCTGGAAACGAATGTGGGTTATCTATGCGTTTTACAGGGCTTGTGACCTGTCATTGGCTGGGTTAAGTGGCCACTTGACGTACTACAACATTCCCCATTCCGCCCATCATCTGATAACCATATATGATAAATTTTGGAACTACTATTATACGAGTATATTGAAATCGTCTTCGTCATTCCGCTTTACAGAATTGTTCTATCATAGAAATTTCCAAAATTTAACATATATGGTTATCAGACGATGGGCGGAATGGGGAATGTTGTAGTACGTCAAGTGGCTACTTAACCAAGCCAATGAAAGGTCATAAGCCCTGTAAACGCCTAGATAACCCACATTCGTTTCCAGAGTTTCTCTGTCTCTTTTGGGATATCAATCATATTCGGTATTTTCTACTACAGCATTTCAATATCGTTATTATCACTTCATACGTGAAGTAAAATGATTTTTTTAAAAGTAAAGGTAGAAATTGAGGTCTGGCGGCGGTTTCATGAAATATCTATTTAATTTCAAAGGCCACTTTCAAATAGTCGGAAATAACTGTGGTTGAAAGTTGTGGTAAAGCGAGATTCGAGCCTTGGGACTCTATTCTGAATTCCACAAACTGTTTCTTAGTTTACAACATTTTGAGTGAGTCCAAATACTTGTAAACAAAAACTGGATTTCACCCATTACGGGCTAACATTAAATTACAATTATTTGACATCTCAACAGAGATGAGAAGTTTTGAAGGAAATACGGATATTTTGGCGTTTACAAGGCTTATGATCTGTCATTGGCTGGATTAAGTGGCCACTTGATGTATTACAACATTACTCATTTCGCCCAGTATTTAATATCCATATCTGCCAATTATCAGAACTTGTTTAAATATGGTGCAGTAATTATAATTTTCTTAATTATTATCTGTTGAAATTTAAGTTGAAGAGATTTGATATCTTTTTTAACACTTAGTAGATCAATATTTGAAAACATTAAAATATATTATATAAATATTTGTGTTTGAGAAAATTTATAAAAAGTTTTTCACATAAAATAGAAAAATAATGGTTGCCATTCAACATACGATTAAAAGTAAGTATCGTATTGACTTTTACTCAGCCGTATTTACATTTCAAATGCAAGCTTTTAAAAGGATAGGTACCAACTTAGATTGCATTACTTCTCCGTCATTTAATTGGAAGTGATCCTAAAAATCCCTTACGCCTACTGCACACTACATTTTTCCTACGCTTACATCATGGTAGATATTTACTACATATGTATATTCAACTAAAGATAGGTAATCCCGGTGCATTTTCCAGTTCAGGACCCCATTTAAATCTTGAAGTAAAAAAAAAACGTTTATAGAAAAGTATTTATACTATTGAAGATTATCAGCTTTACCTAAAAGGTAACCAAGTACTTAACCATGCCATACCAAATAATACTAACAGTTTCACATAAAATTTTTAAACTGATGTATATGCATTTTTATTTATTTTTCTATGAAGGTAGATACTAAATTTGCTTTTTCTAAATTGGTTGATGAAAAACATAGAATAGCGGATTTTTTCTGTATGAGAAGTTTTCATTTTTAGAACAATACTCGGTGTAACAAAAATCGATGTACAAGTGGGAAACTGGTGAATCTACATCGTATTTGTAGACGATTGTGTAATATGACTTTTTAATCTGAACTTGAAAAATATTTTTTTTCTTTCACAAAATTTTTCATAAGTAGGTATATCAGATAAAGTCAAATTGCTCAAATTCTTATCAAAACGCGTTTTTAAATTTTGTTTTCTTTTTGGATAGAATTAATTTGAATAAATACATGCTATTTGATAACAATTTGCAAAAAAAATAGTACTTCGTACTTAATTTTTTCGAAAACTAAGGGTCAAATCAAAAAAACTTTATTCAACAAAATCGACTCCAAATATTATGTAGATTCACTGGTTTCCCGCTTGTATATCAAGTTTTGTTACACCCTGTATAATATACATATTTCTATATTTTGAGCTAGGTATTTGTTGTTTTTATCCTAAACGAAATATATTATTATAAGTAGTTTCTAAAATGGTCACCATGATTGCTAGAGAAAACCATTTCCTGAAGCATTTTTTTAACACAAGATTTCTAATAACGGAACCGTTTTTGTTGTGCTTTAAGCAGCCGTTTTTGTGAATACGAATATATTATTATTTGTAGTTTCTAAAATGGTCACCTAGTTTAGCGCCAGAGAAGGCATTCTACATACGTTCATGTCTCCCTCGGCGCAATTAATTAAACCTTCATCACTCTTCCCATTTAGAATTCATTTCACACGCTTCACACAAAATGGACGCCAGTCTAACGCTTGCTATATATGTACATGTACCCGATGTCACAAAACATCAAGGTACTAATTGTTTAACTAATTGAAACAAATCAAATTTTAATTGAAGTGACATCCGTTCTTTGTCCGCCCCCCCGTTTCCCGTAATTAAAACAAGGGAAGTTTGTTTCACTTTGTCAAAAAAAATCTAATTTTTAATATATATTCTTATGTATTTCCTTTTTATATATTTTTCATATTATTTCAGAAATCTTCTAATGATTATAAATAACAAGCTTTTACTGGAATCGCCACAATACGTCTTTTCAAATACACTACTAAATTAGCGCATTTTGTTTAGAAAATAATATTTTTTTGTGTTTCCTATTAGGTATACATTGAAAGAATTCTTATATTTTTTATTTGATTTGATGAGATTTGGACACTAAAATGCTATTTAAATATGTATATTCTTAATTTTTGAGGATATTTTTGCTTCTTATGAATAAATTTAATGTAGTAATCAGTTTTTCTTGTGAACATATTTTATAAATTAAAGAACCCCATTTCCTGCAAAGGACATTCGATTTAAAGGACACATCCTTTAAATCGATGTCCCTTTGGGGACCCCCTAATCCATACAACATAATTTGGAGAAAAATGCAAATAAATCCATTGATATCCATTATTCATAAGCATTCTATTACCTCCAATAAGCTCGTTGCCATCTTTACTAATTGCGAATAATTTTAATCAGGACTGAAATTTTTTTTTGTGCTTTTACATTACATTGAAAAAATACAGGTAATAAAAAAAATATTTTTAAAAAACAAAAATTATTGAACATAGTTACTTTAAGTACACAATATCAAAAACAGTATAAAAATAGCACACATATTTATTATTATACATAATTTTATAATACAAAGTACTAAATAGGAATAAAAGAAACAGATCATCATAAAATAAGATAGGTACTGGGTGTAAGAAATAGAAAATAAAAATGAGATAAAGGTACATTTACACTTTAATTTAAAAGGTATTTAAATACCGTCTGTTTTATCTCACCGTGTATCATAGTACTGTACGTAAACCTAGTAGTACCCATTTGTACACGCAGACTGTTGCATTGTTTGAATTACATCCAGTAATTAAACGGAGTAAAAATGAATTTTCTCTTACCGCTTTTCTGGCAATCAACTAAAATTAAAAATATTTTTTAAGCGCATTTTGTTGCCATATCATTATGTTTTTGCATTCTATCGTCAAGTTAGTCAGTTTTGTCATCACCATTCCACAACCGCTCCCTATGTGGAGCATATGTAATCAATAAACTATCATCTCCAATTTAATAGCCGCCAGTTGCGATTATGTGCAAGTTCATTTTAGTTTATTCAACTGCGTAACGTTTTCATTTTATAAACAAATATCATTTTAAACTTTGGTGCATTTGTGCTACAACTTAATGTGTTATATTCGTGTTATAGCTATACTTATATTTCTGGTTTTAGTAAAAGCTATAGTTGTAGCTATAGTGATAAGTATATTTTAAAGTAATAAAAACTTTAAATGGCAATATTACAATATACCCATTTCATAATTTTATTTGGGAAACAGAAGCCAAAATAAGATTTACACGTTTTGTATTTTGTAGTGTGTTGGTAATTAATGGGGTATAAATATCTGTACATCCGATGTGAAGTGTTATGGTTTTGTGAAACCAAAGCACAGAAAGTTAAACCATTAATATTATGGGACTGTTTAGAGATTGTTCTGTGTCTCTGTATGCTTTTTAAACTATAATTTTAACTTGGATTAGCGGCATAAAAACCATTAATTTTACTTAACAATTTAACTTAAATTCATCACCCATTCTTTTTACAATAAAAAAGTTATTTATGAGAGTTTTTTATAAGTATACGCGTACCCTTTTGTATAAAAATATATTATTAATTTATTCTTCGCTCTTGATCAATATGTACCTACCTAAAATATCCTAGGATTTTTTTTCTCCTGGTTCGCTTTACAAACCTTTTTGACGTAATAACGTCTAATAAATCGATGAACGCCGGCTGCACACACGAAAAAGCATGACTCATTGTCACGTTCCGCCTGAGCCGAGTGTGCAAGCGAGAGCGCGGAAAAAGCGATAGAGAGGCATGATCGGCCTAAGCGTTCGGTTTGTGACGCATCTATCCTTTTTCCACTCCACTCTACTTAAGTAAACAAATATTTGAACTAACGATTGCAAAAAAAAAAAAAAAAATGGGAAAAGTAGTAATTTTCAATTAACTCCTGCTTTGTATTATACAAAATAATGATAATTCAGTAATAATAATTAAATTCAATTCATAAAAGTATGCTATTTTTCATCGATGTTTTCTTATGACGTTATCACGTAAAATTATCGTCCGTAAACCGACTTTACAGACAACCAAAAGTGTTTTTCTAATGTTTTGATTTTTTCCTAATAGTGCATTTGACAGAAACCAAGGTTTTTAGGCGTTCGCGAACAAAGATAGATGCTACGGATTTCATGGACCGCCAACAGGACAAATGTTTCAATTCTCCGAGAGTTGGGGATTACACAGCGTCTATTTTCCTTTGTGCAACTACGTGCTCTTACTTCAGGTACCTCAGTCCCGTCACAAGGCGACCGAATACTATGGAAAAATTGGTGGTGCAGGGACTAGTCGAAGGGTCTCGGTCCCGTGGAAGGAGCCCAACGAGATGGACTGACTTGGTGACGAAGGCGACGCGATGGGCGTATCTCTCCAGGAGGCTTTCAGAAGTGCTGGAGACAGAGACGGACGGAAGCGAATTTTGGTGGCATGCTTTCCCCCTACCGCTGTGACCATGACTGCTCTGTCAAGAGCAAACAATTTATAATATACTTGGTTTGGCCATTATTGACACTCTCTGGTGATAGGTAGTTCGAATCCCTTCCAAAATTTATTCAATGGATCCGCCACGATGAGCAATCTCTGGTAACTTCGTCTGAACGAGGATTGCAAAATGGAAAAAGGACTTACCAGAGCTGGACTCAACAAGGGCGGGAAATGACGATGAAGGACCACCAGGAAGGGCAAAGTATTCTGGAATACTCTGGAAGTGCCACGTCGAACTGGCGCGGCGGGAAACAAACGAGGGGCAGCAGCACACTTTTACTCACTTTCACCGAGGGGGGTTTCGGGATTTGTTGTCTGGGAGGCTTAGAGATGGATGGCGAGTATAACGAGGGTATTTTGGTGGAAAGAACGAAGGAAGATCAGGTATTGGAGTTCACGAGAAGGATAGATGTTGCGAGGTCAGAGTAATGTTGCTGCGTTGAGCGAGTTTTCAAGACTAAATTAGAGTTGGAAAACAGGTAACAAATCGAAATGCAATGACAATAAGTTTTGGAAGGAATTCGAACTACCTAACACCAGAGAGTATCAATAATGGCCAAACCAATACTCGCATATTATGTTCTTGCGTTTTCTTATCTTATTTCATAATTGTGATTGATAAGCAATTGAACAACAGCTTTTTGGGATTTTGGTTTGAATTTATTAATCTTATACCGTTATTTCAAATGTTTACTTACATTGTACAAAAATTGTTTAAATAAATAATAAAATAAAATGTAATAAGGTGAAGGCGTTTTGGCTGGCTAGTGCAGACAATACGTACCTGCCTTCCGAGAGCATTAACCATACATTAACCAATTTGGAAAAATTATTGGAGTCTGACGGCTGATTGCATAACTTGGAGCTAGTTTGTGGAATTCGTATTCTATGGGGAGCGAAAATAGATTGACGATGATTATTTTTGTAATGGCCAAAGAGCTCCTAAAAAGATTGATTATGACTGTAATTCTATCTCCCACCATCCTTTGTCTTCTATGTATACTATTGAACATGTTATGTTATGCCTATTACTATTGTATTTAAAGACTAAATATGAACATGTATGCTGTTATGTTGCCCTATTTGAAGAAAATACCTTTTAAATGTATTAAAGACAATGAGAAAAATATAGCTTAGTGATCAAAAGAAGTATGCTGTTATGTTGCCGTGCTGTTGATTTTTCATATAATATCTTTTCAATACCTTTTTTTATCCCTAATTATCAATCTATTCACTTCCTGCCAAACATGAAAATAATACAAAAGAATATTACTGAAAACTTTACTATTTTGTTTGCAAAAAACTTCATCAAATATAATACCAATTTTAGCAAAAGATTCCATCAATCGCAAAAGATTTTCCTATTTAATATCTATTTTGCCATTCACAATTTAGATTTTTTTTTGCATACCTCTGAAACTTTACTGTTACTTGTAATTATGTTTAATTATCGGGCGGCGTGACGTATAAAATATTACATAATATCTTCCCTATATTTTGTACAACTTTTAAATAATAAAGTCATCTAATGCGCACTTTATATGGGACCAAAAACTGTACCGTTTCTTGTTCAGAAAACTGTACAAAATGTGTATATTTTTTAAGGGCGATCGTAAGCTATTATTGTATTTAGCACATAAAAAGTTGTTAACATAGCTAATAATGTAAATACGTTGTAGATTTTTTGCGTTTAAAAGCATTCAATATATCAATATCTACTTAAACGCTTATATAAAAACATTAACCATCACGTCTCCCAAACGTCGCGCCGACCATTCAATATTCCATACAGTTTTTAATTTATACGGGACAGTTTGCAAACTGCACAAGAAACTGTACAGTTTTTGTCCCGTATAAAGTGCGCTTTATGTGTGGAAAGCTGTGATAAATAATGTCCACTAAATTTCCTGCTTTTTTTATCATAAGTAGAATGCGGAGTGACTAAGCAGACCGTTATTAATTTTGCCTAATTAGTTAACATCTCAAGCCATCTCTTTTCATCACACTGATATTTATCTTATGAACTTTTCCAAAATATGTTCCCTCCAAAAAGTTTGGCGTTATGGCGGACAAGTCAATAAAAGCCATAAATTAATGACATACAACTCAGCCGCCGACAGATCTGTGATGCTGTGGTTATGTACACTTTTGTGGATTGGGAGAAAAATCGGGGTTTCACGTGTTTACTTTATTGATTATTGTCTACCCAAGATTACAAGTTGCTCAACACATTAACACATACCTACCCGTTATACTCCCACTTCTAAACACTTTCCTTTATTGCAGATTGTTTTTTTATTAACTCTTTTATAAGTAATATTTTCCCCTCTGTTGAGACTTCTAGTGAAATTTATTACGAAAAACTATTAAAATTGGGCGCTATGCTTTGGAGACTTATCGCATAAAAACATAATGAAATTTAGCGTATTTATCAAAATTTAAATAAAGTAGTTAGCTTTTGTAATCGGGACACAAAACAAACTTAAAAGTTATTTAAATTCTAATCAGATTCACCGAAAATGCCCGGCTCGGATTTTATAACGGTTGGACGTGTTGAGAGAAGTTAGAAATGTTTATACACTGAGTCGAAAGTTCTGTCAGAGTAGCTGGCAAGACGCTTAGGAATCACAACCTCAAAAGCTTTGCTTAACAGGCTTGTAGGCACCGAGGCCTTTGTTGTGACGTCACCAAACCGAAATAGGTTGTGCTAAAGTTATGCCTGAATGTTAATTGCTGTTCCTAAATTCATGCTCCGTGTTGGCGTCATTAAAGTCCGCTAATGATACTCGACAAAAACCTCCCGTACGTACGTACGTGTGCAATAAAATAATTATCTCGAGAGGGAAGAATTCAGCACTTTTTAATGTATCATTAGGACCAAAGGATAAGTCTTGGGATTACGGGAAAATCTTGCTCCATTAACCCTCAATTGATGGCGATAGTATTTTAGGTTTTTTACACATTATGGGTTTTAAAACCTCGGGTTAGTTTGTGTAATACATACCTACATATCTACTACTACGTAAACGCCTGGTTAAAAAAACCTTTTTATCCTGTGGTGTATCAAAGGCCAGCATAAAAAAAAATTGTGGTGTTTTCAATTGTACTACTTGCTAATATAATTTTGAATTCATACAATGCTTGACGTTAATCTATGATTTGACATTACAAAGATGCAAGTCGTGTTAAAATAATTAAACTTGGTTCGACAATAATACGTTCTGAGATGAAGTAATGTCCTAAAATTCAAAGAGACATGTCTTGGGACTAATGAATTAAAGGGTGGTTTTAACAATAGTGCTAAGTGTAATAAAAAGTTAATAGAGTTAAAAAGGAAAAAACTATATCGTCTGTGTAAGTTCAATACCGCATTAAAAAGATTATAAAAGACAAAAAAACATAGAATTCAGTTTAAAAAAAAATATTTTTACTAATTTCGAAGACTCTTTCTTTTGTATTTTCTTTTTTGCAGCGAAATGCATTTATGCTAGTATACTTTACTTCGAATAAAAATTAAATGCATATATGAGATATTGATCCTTTTTTAAATGAAAACTTTTTATTTGCGGTATTAACTTTGACCGATTGCATGACACCTATTGAACAATTTCAAAATTTTAATCTACCAATCGATGCGGCTTATTTCGTTCAACGGAAACCGTCAAAAATAAGTATTTGGAACTTATTGGCTCATACGCGGTATTGAACTTACATAGACGATATGTTGTGTCAAGTAGCAAAAGACACATCTTTAAAAGAAAATTGATTTACTGATTGAATTCAAAGAACTCAAACTACAAATACTATGATTTTTACAGTTAGTATTGTGGGGTCTTCAATGCTGCTGTTGTTTTTGAAAAAGTACTCTTATTGTTTAATAACTTACTGTTCATCTCAAGCTAGCCTACACCTTGAATTTTGTAGAACCATGATGTACTAGGAGACGCTAGCCTGTCCACATCTTCCTACTAACTGGACCTTCGATCACACAGGTAGCAGATAAGATAACAGGGAAACACAGGGGCGCCCTTATCGCCAGTTCCCCAATTCATTGCCAGTCGCTAGTCTTAGGTTTCCACGTCATCATGTAATCGTTGGTCGCGTCTTCGCTAATATGCGCGTCTAACTATTATTAAATTATTATTTAGTAATGTATAAGTTACATGAAATGAAATACAATGTAAACTTAACTAATTAAACTAAGATTGACATGAGTTATAAAAATAGAAGGGTACAAAATGAATTTAGATTGGCACGCAATTTGGCGGCAAGAAATTTGTACAAATGTGACGAGGAGTCACGATGAAGGTTTAAAACGGTTCTCGTCGTTGTTAGATAGCGTTCGGAAGAGTTCGGTAGATCTTGCTTCGTCCCGCATCGCACGCGGGACGTATTTCTTCCGCGACAATTGCAAATCGTTGATCAAAAATACAATAAAAGATCAACACGCATGAGTTTTTTTTTTCAAAATCACCCACTCAGATCAGTAGGGACCACGTCCAATACAATTAAGTGGCAACCCGATAGTATGTTATATCACTATTTAAGATACTTTTAATTATGAATGTGCCGGATTCATCTCTAGATCTACCTATAAAAAGTTATACCTATATTGAGGCTGGGTCTATTGCATCGTTTCGTAAGATGGGTATGGGTTTCACAAAATTTAAATATTCAAAAAAAATTATAACTAACAGTGTCACAAGCGAATTGTTAAAGTGTTTATAATTAAATTACTAGATATATAATTTTTTTAAATAAAAATGTATATAATATTACATACTGTGTACATTCCCACTAAATCAAAAGCATAAATGTTCGATATCTATTGAAAATAAAAGTTCTTCTAATAATAATTATATAATGCCTACTTAGCACCTTTATAACATCCCGCCTTCGTACAACCTTAAATGAACTGGGACGCAGATTGCCATCATTAAACTTACATGAAGCAAAAGTTAGCTTTTAGAGGTTTGGGAATGTATAAATTTAAAAATTTTGTCAACAGTTTTTTTTCTTGTTCCCCGTTTTTTTTTAATGTATTTAGTTCAGACTTCACCATTAAAGCTTCTTCTGCGTGTAATTGCTTCAAATACGATTTCTTTAATTTTATTTCTGTCTTTTTAATTGCAGCAAAACAAAGAAAAATATCTTTATTTTTTAAATAAATTCAATTCAATTAAATTTAAATTAAAGTTAATGTTAGTGTTACGACATTTTGGGTGTGCTCAAATACTTGTAAAGTAAATGTTAGTATCACAAATTTGGGTTAATTCCATGATGGGAGTAGGTATATATTTCATTTTTATATCTCTACAGAGATGAAGTAGATTTTTTTTCAAATTCGGTAATATGGACATTCAAGCGCTTACAGGGCTTATGACCTGTCATTGGCCGTACTACAACATTCCTCATTCCGCTTATTTTAGCGAATATCCACACCAGGTAACATTTTTGATTTCGCTTATATGTTCCGAATTGAAAACCATTCACAAGCGCGTAACTAGCTCCATCTATGCACGTTTCGTAACATAACACACAATTTGTAACATATAAGCAAAATAAAAAATGTTACCTGGTGTGGATATTCGCTAATAAGCGGAATGGGGAATGTTGTAGTACGTCAAGTGGCCTGTAACCCAGCCAATGACAGGTCATAACCCCGTAAAATGAAATAAATGTTAGTAGTTAAATAAAAATACTTGGTACGCTTCCACTTATATTTATTTTGCCATTAATTTAGCGTTTTCATCCTGTTACGGGCGTCTTCAGTCTGATAGCCTTTTGCACAAAACAAAACCATATAAAATTATTTTACAAAATAAATTTGGGAACAGACTGTTGAGTTTTTATTTATTGTTTTTACAATGACTTCTACGTGATCAAATACAAATATATAAGGTCGCCATTAACTTTTGTAATTTGGTATTTATCAATTGGATATTTAAACCACTTTAAGATGTTCCTTGAAGTCCTATTTTTTTCAAAATGATATCTCTATCTATAGTTTTAAACGCTCACTTAAAGTCTAAAAATAAGGCAAACATATTTTTGTCTGTTTTCTCATTCCAGTCTTCTAATACGAAGTTAATAGCCATTTCGCAAAATTGTTTTTTTTTATTTTTTTTAAAAAATTCATGGAGTAGTGAAATAAATTTGCAACAATATTAATGTGAATTTTTTCGTTATTTTGAACTATCATAAATAACAAAAAAAATGTGAAAAGTTTGTATGGTGTAGGATTGAATTTATTTTTTCTCGATGTGATCAAAATTGGTAACAGTGAAGCCCTATTTTTATTTATGTATTTATTTAAGTTCTTGGTTTCCATTTTTTTTTTCTTCCATATATTTTCAACCTTGACATTAAGACGAAGCTGAAATTTTGATATTAAAAAAATATGTATGTAAGTTATTTTAGGTTATTAAAAACATTGGCAAACCACAGTATTTCTGTAAAATAATATGGCAAAAAAACATTCACAACTTATATTATATGAATAAAATAAAAACATTGAAATTTCAACTACGCCCTAATGGCAGGGTTGCTAGTATATGGGATTTAAAAAATATGGAAATGAAAAACCTAAATAAATACGTTAATACACAAATGATTTCAGAGCTGCGAAAAAAAAAACATATTTCTCAATACACATTTTAGAGTCAATATAACTAAAAATTTACTTTACAAATATTAATTCAAATTCAATTTTCTACCGTATTCAAATTTAAAAAAATCTGAATAATGACTTTGGTTTCTAAGCCCACTGTTTTCCAAATCCGGACCACTGAGCGCCGCCGTTTCCCCCTCTCATCGATCGGTGCTATCGATCGACGTCGGTCGCGCGTATTAAATAACACCCTTAAAATTTAATGTTCAACCGGCTTACAAGGTACGGGAAAAAAAGGAGTAACTCTGAAACCGGGTGGCAGTTTATTGAAAATATAAGTAGTGTGTAAAAAAAAATTACCTATTTTATTTCATAATTATGGAAAACTTTTGTTTGTGTATATAGATTTTGGATAAAGTTTTTTTTAATATCTCTTATCCTAATTTTGTTTTTAATGAACCTTTATAGCATGTACGTATTCGCTTGCAAGTGTTGGTAGTATTTGAATAATATATCATTATTACAATCATGAATTTTCAAAGAATAGCCTTTTTTCATCATCATCATCATGATACCATATCCACTCCCTATGTGGAGCGTATGGATTCCACAAACTGCCTCCAGGCCAAGCGATCGGCCGCCAGCTCCTGTGCATCCTTTCAAGGCAAGTCCACGTCCCGCAGCTCTGACTTTTTGTCAACAGTGGACGACCAGGACGCCGAGAACCGATAACCTTTTTTCAATTTCCAAAAAACTATATATAAAATATAGGACGAAAATAAGTTGAGGTTTAGTGTCATAAGCACCAAACTATATATTTAATAAAGCACTATATAACATACATAGTTTAGTACTTGAAAAAACTTAACCCTCAAATAACAGATTTAAACATGAAACTATTATTTTTTAATCATAAAAATAAATAATGTTTCTTTCGTTTTCATTTTCTATTCCCGTATTTTTATTACACAACATTTAGAACATAATTTCTGGATGCTTGTCAAAGTTAATTTATATTTCTTGGAACCTTTACACTTAATTTCCGACGAAGTTTTAATACAACTTCGTAATAAAATTTAAAATTCTTACCAGAACTGGGTACGTTGTATTGATTAATTAATTAAAAGATCAATCACCTTTTCCATTAAAATACATATATATTGAAGCCAATAGAAATAATATAGAGAACATACACCAGAATATAAATAAAGTACTATACATGCTAGAGAAATATAATGATATATGGAGTATGATTTCTTAATTTGCCTACAGTCTAAGTCAATTTGCATAGTTTACATACGCATTATTAGAAGAAAAAAAATTCTTAGGACCTGTTGCCTCAGGTTACGTCAACTTGAAGTATCCGTCAAATCGTTCGTTAACATATAAATTCAAACGATAACGAACGACGAAAATTAATCTAAAGAAGAAAATTGTATAATTAAAATTAAGAATGATCAAAAGCATTACGTAAGTCTTACTCCTCAAAAGCATTTAGATTATGTCTTACAGTAGGTTTAACTCGTATATTACTGAAGCATAAATTAGCAAGGAGTCGATATACTGAATTAGTAGTACTTAGTTGGTGTAGTACCTAGGTAAGTTAATTAAGATGAATGAAAACTTGGTTCTTAACTTATCCGATTATTTTTATTGTTAAAAAATATTTTAATAACAATAAAAATAAACGTATCTATAGGTATAGCATGCAATTCAAATTGAGATTGTTTTTGTCACGAAGCAAGTACCTTTTCCAAATGTATCTTTTTATTTTACGTTCAAGAAAAAGCTTCACGGAAATAAGCATATACGTATAAGTAATAGCACAAGTAGTTTTAAAGAACCCCTATTTGTTTTCATTAAAAGATTAAAATACTTTGGCTTGTAAAGCCCGAGTCAAAGATAACTAATGAACAGAGTTCAAATATCGCTGGAGCTCAACTATTTCACTTTAAAACTGGAAATATTTCCGCAGAACGACTCCGTTCATCCGTTGTAGCTGCAGGTTCCAGATATCTAAATGCGCAGATATCCGGGATAATCTACCAGCTTAATTCTGAAAAAGGCAGTTACCATGTATTGTACCAGGTAGGCAACTATCGTAATGAAAATACGAGGCCTTTAATGGGGAACGGGCAGCGATTCTCGTTGATGCAATTCCGAAAACCGCTATTACTAGGCGCAAAATCTGTTCTTTCGCCCTCCATTTGCCTAATTGAAAATAGTTTTGGCGCAGCAGTTAGCGAAACTACGGGTATATATGCTGGAATTACATGTGTAAGGCGGTTTAGCGATGTGATATTGTTAATACCCTAACGGCGGAGAGGAAGATAAAGGACGGATTGTTATAATCTTTAAATTCAAGTGCATGTGATTAGATTTTTATTTCGATAAAGCAATAGACGATAAAATAACTATATAAGTATTAAATTTATGATACTTTGGACTGGCACTGAAGCAAAATACTAATTATTGAGATACACTGCACTTGGTGTACCAATATAGAACCCTAAGCACTATCTATACGAATGTGCGAAATTCAATTAATAGTTGAACTTTTTCGTAAATTTTTAGATTTCAAGTATTTGGACGGAATTTTTTTTTAACGAATCTGCTTTTTAAGTACGTCATGTAAAGAACAATACCACAATTAAATGTTTTTTTTTATTTAAATAATTTTAAGTATGTAGGAACGGAGTCATTACATCAAGTAGGGTGACTCCGGAAGTCTTTCAAATTCCCTGTTTTAAGGGGATTCGACTAAATATTTGGGGAATAACTGACATTTAATTACCAAAAATGATTGAAAAGAAAAGATTGACATAAAAGTGAAATAACACAGTTAAAAAAATATTTTATACTCAATTGACAAATCCACGTCAAATTAATATTTATCCCTTTTCTTAGAAGGACTATTGGTTAATAAAATGGTCTGGTTATTTTCAAATACGAGACTTACATACATATACTATAAAATGACAAATTTATAACAACAAAAAATGTTAATACATAATATATTGGAAAAAAAATTGGTATGTACTAATAAGGGGGTTTCAGATGTAAAAACTTATGTACATGTAAAATTTTGCGAAATTTAACGACTTTTAAGGAACATACGATTACTTTAAACATTAAACAACGAATTTATCTTACATTTACTGTTAATTTTCTTTTTTTTCATGTGTGTAGGAGGCACCCTAAATTTTTGTTGTCAGAATTTTTAATATGTTGCTAAGATTAACGCAAAAAACTCTTAGCTATTACTGTATTTTGATTCATTAAACAAATGTAAGTATAATGAAACACGAATTTTTAATTGAAAATTGTGCATATCTTGGAATATCCTGTTTTCTTGGGAGCGGTATTTTTAATTTATAATCAAGCAACAGTATCGAATCGTTCATCCGAAATGGCTTCGGCCAAATTTCTTTATCAGGGAAGACGGTTCATAACTTCGGAGAAGATTAAACTCTGGTCACAATATTGCTTGGTGTTATAATAAGCAAACTTTTTAATGCCGCGTTTCTTATTACGAAGATAATTTATGTCTTTGCGTTGATATAAATACGGATTACGGGAAATACAGCATAATTAGATTTGGGAAATCTCCCGCCCGAGAAAAACATTCGCGAAACGTAAAAAATAAAAACAGAGGGTGTGATAGTAAGTCAAAACTGTGAAAAAGAATTCGCGTTTGAAATAGGCTGAAAGTTATAGCCGTAAAATTAATCTGTGCTGGAATCTGAATTGTGTTCTACGCATGAATTTATTATTGGAATTTTAGGTTAGCGTAAAACATATTATTCAGTTATTCAGGTCAAAGCTAAAATTAATTTTAAGATATAATTTATATTAAATTACGATAGCTTGAAACAGGTGGAAGAATTTGTATATCTGGGAAGCATGTTCACAAGTGATGGAAATATAGACAAGGACATTGAAAGGAGGGTTAGTGCCGGTAACATATTAATGGTGCCTTAAAGTCGGTAGTATCTAATATTATCTTATCAAAAGAGGCTAAATTGGCAGTGCATAATGGAGTTCTGGTACCAACCCTTATGTTTGGAAGCGAAGCATGGAGTTGGAAAAATAAGGATGAAAGTAAATTGAATGCAGTTGAAATGCGATCTCTCAGGCGAATGTGTGGTAAAACTATGTATGATAGGTGCACTAATGTTGAAATTAGAGCAGAATGCAAGGCTGAGATAAGCATTATCGACAAAATTAAGAAAGGTCTTTTCGTTGGTTCGGTCATGTAGAGCGAATGGATGATGAAAGAACGGCTAAAAAAATATATGATGCGACTGTGCCTGGATGTAGAATTCGAGGAACGCCGAGAAAGACATGGCATGATCAAGTAAAACAAGTACTTGAAAGTGAGTATGTAAGAAGTCGGAATAATCGACGTGCGTGCATGAGAAGATGTATGAATGTGGAGGAAGCAAGAAAAGTATGCCAGGACAGAGCAGTGTGGCGTTCTATCGTTAGTTAGTTTTAGTTAGTTAGTTATATTTTTGTAGTCGCAGTTAGAAAACTGCTTACAACGCGAACATTCTGCCATGTAAGTAGTATGTAAGTACAAACGTGAAGTTACCATTAATATAAGATTAAGCCTTTGAACATTTTTATGCTAGAGCAGCGGCGTACATTTAATAAATATACAAATTTTATTCTAAGGTTATAAAGTTAAGCTCTAGTTTTATTTTTCTGTACGCTGGGCAAGGTGCGTTGTTTACGTACGTGCATTTATTTTTTATCACCGTTAGAGGGGTGATATAGACTTTTATTATGCTGTAAGTCCTTAAGGTCTGAGCAGATTTTATATTTTTGTCTTATGTGTATTTTTTAATATTATTTACTTAATACACATAAATACACACATTCGTGTCACATTGAGTTTCGTTAACTACGTATTTCGTCACGTTACAAAATTCATTAGGTACATCGCACTAAGTATAGGTATCGACACTTAAGGAAGCCAATGCTGATAGGGTGACCAAGTGACCATATTGTGAAAATATAAAATTTTTATATTTTAAAATACGATGTGCAATCAAAGAAACATTTTCGAATTATTCCTTTGAGAGGATAGCAGGTCACGTGACCAAACCCGCTTCCCCATTATAACAATTATTGCAGATACATTAGGAATAATGTGATTTAGTTGTTTTCTGCTTAATTTTCATACGATTGATATACTACATATAAGTACATTCAAATTAATCTGAATTAGCAATTCCTTACTATTTAACATAAAAAAAACCTATTAATATTTACATTCTAATTAAATATATTCACGTTTTGCTATCATATCGAAAACTGTAAAAATAATATTTTATTGTAATATTGCAACATCCAAAAAAAGAACAGAATATAATAAAAAACGGTCTTGTACAGTAAAAAAGTCAGTATCCAAATGTTAATTTTTAAAAAAAAATACATTTTTTTTGTTAAAATGCAGTTTTTTATTTTGTTTTCATTATAATTTATATTCCTAAATTTAGTATATACCTATTCTTATAAATATTTATAAATAAATATGGTCACCCGTATGTTTCCTGTCAAATTTTACCGCCAAAAACTTTGAACCAATCAGGTCATGCGATTTTACGAACCCATTTAAATAACTTCATATTACACATAATATTTGTTCATGCGTTAGTATTGGCTTTCTTATGTGCCGACATATATACTGCACTAAGTCCTTATTTGTCGAAAATGAGCTAAGAACGCCATTTTAGCTCGCATCGACCGCCACATTTCTGTAAAAAAAATGTGTTTCTATCTAATTCTATGTTGAAATATTAAATTTAAAAAATTTAGTTTCAATGAAACACTATACCACGCAAATGGTCTCGGGTAATGGGGACATCAGGGACAAGTTGCATAAAATTGTAATGCCCCGGATTCAGACTGTTGTATCGTGGTGGACGCCAATCAGCTGAGCACACCCTGTGGTACTGTGATTGTTTAAAATATGAATGAGAAGAAATTGTAGTGGAAGAAATACGTCACGCGGGCGACGCGGAACGAAGCAAGACCTACCGTACTCTGCCGAATGCTATCGGACAATGATGAGAGACATTTTAACCTTCATCGTGACTACTCGTCACTTTTGTACAAATTTCTTGCCGCCAAACTGTGTGGCAATCTAAATTCATTTGGCACTTTTCCATTTTCATAATTCATGTCAATCTTAGTTTAATTAGTTAAGTTTTCATTGTATTTCCTTTCATGTAACTTCTATCTGTGTAATAAATGTGCACTAGAAACTGTAAGTACTCTTTCATTTCTCTATGTGCACCCACATAAAGCAATCACCACTAGAGGTAACAAAAGTTGTGACTAAAAAATGATAGGGAGTATGAGGGGTGTGGTGAGGCCGGTTGATTTTAAAGCGTTTCAGCGGTTTGTTAGGGCTTGGGTGTCGAGATGGGAAGCCTTAATCTAGAAGTATTGCTCCTGAGAAGCCATCCTTGTGTATTTCTTTTAAATGAATATTCTTTTTCTTATTTACTATTTTCTCGCTCTATTGTTAACGTTTATACGGCACTCATTGGTTGATCTTATATTTGAGTTGTAAATAATTATGTATGTATATTTTAAATTAATAAAGTTGACGAAGGACACTAAGAAGAATGTAGGGCAAGGGCAACGCTATTTTCTTTTGACTTGAGCGATGCCCCTGGCCTTGATTCACTCCACTTGACCTGTTTTGTTCACAATTTAAATAGTAAACTCGTTCGAAATGGCTGACAAAGAGACTCCCAGGACTCAATAACAGCCGCGGGTGGTGGTGGGCTCATTCCCCTTAGTTTCAACGAAACACTGCCGAAATAAAGAACACATTTTTGCGATTTCCTAAAAGTTTATTTTTCGAGTTAGTGCATTTTAGTATTCTCTGTGCTATGCGTTCACAATATTTGTGATAAGTTGAATACAGGCGCCTTGGTGTGTGAATTAGAAAAATATATTTACAACTCTAATCAGCGAAGCGCAAAAATTGAACATTTATATTTTTAAGTAATCCATTTAACTAACCGGCCCCAAGTGGATAATTGCCCATTTAATGAAACCGATAGAATTTTATAGTGAAATGTACATGATGAATCTTAGTATGTTTATAAAACTGTTTTGTATTATTATTTGTGTCACAAAAATCAGTCGAGAGATAAATAGGAATTATTGTCAATTTCTCACAATTTTTTACAAGTAAAAATAGTAAACAATCATGTCCCTTTAAAGCATAGGTAGGTACGGCAAAGTGGAGACGTTTTAGCGTTTTTTTAGTAAAAAAAAGCTAGCTTAAGTTTTTGCTTCTAGTTTGTAATTTATGCAATCGTGCAAAGTTATCTACCAAACGCAAAGTTGTAAGGTTTTGCAGTAAGCAGCGTTTCTAAATACATGAACGCACACGACATATAAGTTGGCATTCCTTGTATAATATTTCACGTAATATTACATGTTATAGCAGCCGGATACCCGGCTTAGAAATGGTACAGGCGAATAGGCTGGTCAGACCGCATGAACAAGCTCTAAATATGTAATATTATGATATTTCGTATCCACCTTATCCGCATTCTGCTTAGTGAAATACATAGTAATACGACTGGGTGCTTTTTTGTGAAGACATAAATATGAACCGTATTTAAAAATGCATGTCATATTGGGTAGTAAGAAATACGTGGTATCCAAGTGAAAATGTAGCTTTAAAAAAAATTAAAAACATATTTATATTATACAGCAAAGGCTTCATTTATTTATTGATTGATGGTAAGATTTTTTCATGCCATTCATAAATAATTCGAACCAGGTTGTGGTTTAGTGGTAGGTTCGAAGACTTTGGATAAGAGTCTCTAGGTTTAAACTACACTCCTGCACAAATTATTTCCTGCTTTCTGGCACAGTTATTTACGATTATTGGTAAGTAGCCTCAAAAATAAAATATTTGAGTTTATTATAAGATCTCGAGAGTTTCTTTTTGATGCGGCTGCTGCTTATCCGCAACCCAATGGTGCATAGAGCACTGCATCGGTAAACCAAATGCAGTGAATCTTGATCGTTTATTGTATGAAGGCAAGATGATCAACGTCAGTCCAAGGTATCATATATGAAAATCACATTCAAATAAATATTTTATATTGACCCCTATCGGGAGTCGATCCCGCGACCTCGAGCATGGCAGCCCAACGAGCTACCGCGACACCACGAGGCGGTTAATATATTATACTGGTCAACAAAAAAAGTTTTGTTTCTTGCCTTGAGTTTTTAAAAAAAAAAATAGAAATCTATGCAAACTTATATTTGAACATATTTCAATTTGTAAATACTATTTTCAATAAAGCCTAAGCGGCTTGTGCTTGAAAATAGGAATCGAGTCGTGTCGAAGTGGGGATTCGAACTCAGAGACCGACTCAGAGACCGCGACGCTACCACTGGGCCACCACCCGTTCCGTTCTTATCAACGGAACGTTTTAGAACTGATATTAGCTAAATTTGTGGTGATAAATTAATCAAAATATTAAATTAGTTTTCTATTTCAGTTTTCCTTTTTCAGATACATCCAATCAACGTTTTCTTCAATTCTATACATTGCATGTGGATGGCTTCATTAGGTTCATGATAAGGACGGAACATGTTTTGCATACAGTATGGAAAGAAAATGTCTAATTTGTTTATAAAAGCAATTATAACAGGAATATGGCGGCTTCCGTAGCGTAATGGCTTAGATGCTAGTCTCACGATACGAAGCCTTTGGGTTCGATTCCCGGTGAGAACACAAAAATTAAAAGTGATTTTTCTAAAGCCTGGGTGTTTGGGACGTTGTTCCCTTTTCTAATTGAGCCTCCTGGCCTGCTGAGGTGGTTTGATAAATTTAATAAATAAAATATTTGACGTCACACGAACAAGACAACTCATAAAATATTTTGCTTCCGTGAATTTCATAAAAAAAAGGGGAAAAAATCTGGACTCTTTGGACACATTAGTTGGTTTTCCGATTTTGTGGAACACAAAGCAGAGGTACTCGTAAACGAGATGCTAAACATCTTTCAGATCCATTGAGTGTAACATGAATATGAGCTATGACCATGAAGGTGCACATTACTTTCATCGTTTTCCCAAAATCTAAGAAGACTTCAGTTAGGAAATAGATTATTGGTTTTGTCCGCATCGTGGTGTAGATTCCCAATTGGGGTGAATATGAAATATGAAATATTTAAATATGATATGTTTTTGAATTTAGTGTATAAAATTCATTAAAAAACAACACCAAACACCTCGGTAAAAAAAACACTGTTGTCCAGTGTTTTACATCAAAGCAATGTATAACAATTGTAGCAGTAATTAACTAATCATCCCGCCGAATCTCTAAAAGGGTAGACAGAGAGAAAATATGTTATTTGAACAACATAAATAAACATCTTTTAATTAATTTTTTTAAAATCAAAGCTTTTATTTTTAAAATATACACATCATACATTTTTTAACAGTTAAACAGTATGGAATAAAACAGAAAACATAATTTATATAATAATAAGCTTACTTTACCTAAAAGAGAAGAACTCGTGGTTAGGCGGAGGAGCATTCAAAAAAGTTTTGCTTTTTTGTATTTACCAGATGCATACTAACTATCATACTTACATATTTCGTCCATCTCGCGGTGTAGTGGTTAGCATGTTGAGCTACCATCATTATGAGGTCCCCGGCTCGATTTTCAATGCTGTGAACATTATATATAAACCATATTTCGCATCCGCAAACACAGTTCCCATTCACCGTCTTACGGCAAACTTCTTGATATCGTTCACCCATCTCATCGGTGGACAATTAGACATCCTTGAGGCCTCTGGTTTAAAGGTTTCCACACGGTCATTTCCACTTTGACCAAGCAATAATTCCATCTACCGTTCCGCAAACCTTGGTTTGGCTCTATTGTTGGCTAATTATATATTACTGCAAGGTAATCATTTTAAACTCTGTGTAAGTATCAATCAATTAAAATTTCGACATAGTATCATATTTTTTACGTGATAACGTCTAATAAATCGATGAACGCCGGCTGCACACACGAAAAAGCATGACTCATTGTCACGTTCCGCCTGAGCCGAGTGTGCAAGCGAGAGCGCGGAACAAGCGATAGAGAGGCACGATCGGACTAAGCGTTCGGTTTGTGACACATCTATCTCTCTTCCACTCCATCG
Source organism: Micrasema minimum (assembly GCA_022494985.1). Lineage (NCBI taxonomy): Eukaryota > Metazoa > Arthropoda > Insecta > Trichoptera > Brachycentridae > Micrasema > Micrasema minimum. The sequence goes on from JAGVSP010000353.1 coordinate 42,533, forward strand.
GCCGATGCGTCCGAGTAGAAGGGAGACAGCAGCAGTACACAAGCTACAAAGTGAAAGTGAAATTGTCATCACCAAAATGAAATGAAATCACCAATTGGGAAAAAAAAAAATTTTTAATTTTCTCCTGCTTTGTATTATATAAAATAATGATAATTCAGTATTAATAAATCAATTCAATTCATAAAAAGTATGTTTTTTTTCATCAATGTTTTCCTTATGACGTTATCACGTTAAAATTATCATCCGTAAACCGACTTTACAGATAACCAAAAGTTTTTTCATTCGAACAAGAACTGAAGTGATACAAATTTAAAGTCGAAATAAAAAAAATACCAACATAATAAAATAAAGTTTTGTATTATACAAAAATAAAAAGGCGAATTGAACCAAATTCGAAACTCATGGTAAACATTAATAATTATTTGTCGGCAATTTCAAAATTTAATTTGTCGCAACATAAAAAGTTTGTTCGTTTAAAAGTTTATATCTCCGCTTTAATGGGGCATTCATTTATCGTTTCACTTAAGCTATACAAAATTATGCATTAACATTCATTACATTCTTTATGGGTATAATAAAAATTCAAGTTAAACAATAAAATACCAACGGCACCTGAAACGTACCTCTAGTTTAACTTGTCACAACACTAATTGCTTTATGCCACGTGGTCTTATTAGATCCTGCGACGTATACTGCATTTAATGAAAGCAATGACTTTGATCATTAAAGAAAATTAATAATATATTTTTAATTACATAGTTTAAAATACTTTAAAATTACTTTTCTGTTTTGAAAGATCGCACATTAAAAAACGGGTGTATTATTGACATTAAAATTATGAATATATTTAATAAACTATGAAATTAAACGAAAATGCAGCAGATTTTGATAAAGACAAATTCAAATAAAAAACGAAAAAAATAAAAATTGTGCGAAAATTCTAGGTAGTAAGATAGGCTACGAAAGATAATTGCAAGATTTGTTTAATTTATAGTTTATTGTGATGTTTCTATTTACCATAAGTCTATATCATTCTTTAAAAATTACCTCTTTCATATACCAATGTGAATTTATTGAAAGAACGGTACTATACAAAAAAAAACAAAACTGCTTATAAAGCTTCGTGAATTTCTGTACATTCATTAGTATTATTTCTTCACTTGTTTTGAATATGCAAATATAAAATGCTAACTTCTATGAATGATGTGCATAACTAATTTGTAATAAACATTGCAAGGTATCATTAGGGAGGGTGCATACGTTAGTAGTTAGTACTTGTCCACATCCACATACCTAATTATAATTGAAATTGAATTCAATGTTGGATTTCCACAATGACATTTGCGAAATGTACAGGTGCAGATACATGTCTACATATTATGGACTTGTAGTTGAACACGTTGAAATTCACCTATTGTTAAGTCCCGAGTTAATTAATACAAACGGTGTGATTCAATTTATTTTAAAGTCAATAAATTTATCTTATAACAGGCAATACAATCATAATATCCAATACCATGATTTTTTTTCTTCGTGTACGAGAAGAATGATTCTGATAGCTAGAGAGTTAAGGCTCTCGGGAGGCATACTTAAGTGTATTTTGGAATCGCCATATAAAACCTTCACCGGATGACAAAAGATACTAATGGTAGCTGCGTCTATTGTCTCATCTTCTTGTTTCTTACAAAGTCAATCTACAGCACACATAATATTCTTCTTAGTCACATATCCGATATCCGATTCTACGAAATACCTATAGTGATATCTTGGATTGGCGCTGAAGAGTAAGGCTGATTATCTTGCCTTCGTGTAACGAATTATCAAGATTCACTGTACTTGGCGTATCCCACGCAGTGCTCTATGTATGTACCATTGTAATAATTCGAATCCAGGCCGCTTTTATATTAGTGAATGCGGAGTCCTCCCAGTTTTTTTCTGAAAGCTGCCATTTTCTGTCATGTGCATTTCCAGGTATTCGAAGCCCACGCCCTTGTAGCAATTTTATATTTAAAAAAATATATAGTCTATTTAGAAAATTAACCGTTGCGTTCGTTTTAACGGGTTGTTACAATGAAATCGATAAATAATGGAAGTACATAAATGAAATAGCGTCGCGTTACCACTAGTCTTCGAATAAAAGATCCTTTTGGCTCATGTCAACGTAATTCGCAGACTGTAGAAGGTACATTAAAATATGTTAACCCTTTTTTCGCTTGTGAAACTCAAGCGTAAAGCCATGAAACCTTAAAATCTACACGCGTTTTTCAATATCCTTGCATTTAATTCTAAAAAAAGATTTCATGATACAATCCTAGGATTGGTCAAGTACCAGATTTTTCCATTCGGTTCTGTCACCCACATCTTTATCTCTTGGTGGCTGCTATAGCGCACATCCCCTATTACCTCTGGTCAATGTCGTTATTTTCAAGGCGACCTTAGGGTTATTGCCCTCAATCATTTCCTCAACGATAGTAAAGAGCAGTCCTGGGTGGGTGCCTAATGTCATGGCCTATCCAGCAGGATCGTCACTGAGAAATCCTATTTAGGAGCTGCCTAAATCCACATAAATAAGGTGAATTAAGATATTATTTATATCTCAACATCGACAAGAAGTTTGAAGGGGAACTTTTCGTCATTTTTGGGATATTGAGTGTAGTGTATAGTTTTAAGGTAAACTGTCGACGAATTGGCAGCAGTGGACGTTCAAAACAAAACGCGTCCGGAATTCGATTCCTTGTAAAAATAAGTACGATGCATGGCTTTTGTGAGACATTTGTAGTAAATTTTTTCGCTCTTTGATAGTTGCGCCCATTGCCTCATCTCTGTATTTCTTACAAAGTCAAACATCCCCTCATCAACAATTTCTCTGAAAAACCAATCTCTAAATCTCATTTTGTGTTGGTGTGGTGCCACGACTCTCAGCCATACCAACAGAGAGAAGGTGTGATACAAGCACTAGGTAACATTTAGTTTTTACCTTGTAAACATCTTATTTCTATAATGATTTAATATAAAAGTTAATTATTTACAATGAGTAAAAAATATTTTTTATCTTTAATGAAGTATTTAAGTAAGCGGGGCAACAGGGTTAATCATAGAACCAGGATATGTAATCATGGACCTATTACAAATATCATCATATATAAAAAACCTATATTAACTATTGCTTGATTTTATACTCTTTATATATGTAGTTAAAAATAGCGATTTTATGATCAATCTTCATAATAATTATTATATGTTTTAACAAATAATAAAGTTGTATTTCCAAATAAAATGCATCCTTTCACAATTTTTATAATGTTTTAAAAAAAAGAATAATGGTCAAAAAATATTGTTTTATTGATGGATTGACAAGAAAAAGAGCCAAACGTGTGTATTATTTTGTATCCAAACCTTCACGAAGGTGGCTTCTAGTTGGTGATAGTATTTTTCGTCCGAATAAGAATAGTTAACCTCGATAATTAACCACCGTATGGCACTGAACTCAGATGCAGTACCTACGTGGGTTTTTTAAAAATTCTAACATTATAATTACATATCATTCCCAATCAGTCGTTCCAGTGTAATGCATTCCATGTCCAAGATAACATTTCACACAAATATTATAAAAACAGGATATATTTTTCACCACAGAGAGTTCACAAGATGACGAGAGCTGTTTAGAAGCGTCCGCGCTATACGCTATGGGGGTTAGTATCGATAGCACGGATGTGCAAGCTAGCTGCATACGAGGCTTTATGGGAATACGGCCCCCTTGAGACAAAAGCCATCGCCGCTATAACACTGAAACAAACTGCCATGCTCAAACTGTAGGGTATATTGTCGGTTATCATTTTCTTTACAATATTTTATTCAAACTTTGTTTATACGGAAAAAAAATATTTTCAACAGATTGCTTCTACTATTTTCCCTAATCTGCGCCCCAATGGTGCACAGGGCACTGCATAATATACCAAGTTCAGTGAATCATGATCATTGGTCCCATGAAGGCAAGATGATCAGTCTCATGCTTCAGCGTCAGTCCGAGTTATCACATTTGTTATATTTTAATGTGAAAATAACATTCAAATAAATATTTCATATCACTAACGGGAATCGGGATCGAACCCGCGATCTCATGCAAGCAAGCCCAATGCGTTACCGCTTCACCACGATTTAAAAAAAATAAAAATTACAATTCATACGTAGTTAATCATAAAGTGTAATATAAAAAAGCAGTCCATGTAAATTTACATGGAACGTAATAAATATGATAATTAAAAAAAAAATTTAAAAAAAATATGCAAGTTTAAGGTAAATATGTATTTAAATACCTTATTTTATTGTATTCACTATAGGTAACGCAAAGAGGGAAAAACGTTAGTTTAAAAAAGTATTTATGTTTACAGTCAGATAACTTTTCTAAAAATCATATTGGAATGAGTATACTTATCACAGGTCTAATAAATTAAATAAAAGTGGAACGGTATCATAATGAGTGGTTTTAAAATACACAATAAAATTCCTCTTCTTTTCAGTCGGTAGTTTCTTCAGAAGAACAGAGGTTGGGATCACAGCAGTAGGGGGTAGCCAAGATCTATCTTCCTCCTTTTCTTCTGAAGAATATTTTTTTACATAATACACCATTTTTCTTTCTTAGAACTAATTTCAATTAGTTATATGTTGTAAAGTGTTAATACCAGAAAATAAAGGCTGAACTTAACCCATTTTTAGACCTACCGTCCCACATATGGGACAGTGTGTTATAAACAACGTGCTAAGAACCCAATAAGAACCCAATAAGTGTAAAGTTACAAATTTATATTAATGTCCAAGAGGAAGGTATAATAATTCATATAAAGGATATCAATTTGCTAGAATTTGTTAGATAGTGGAATTTGACGCAGTTTAAATCAGTGTTAATTTTTTGTTTTTCCATGATGTCATCGAGAAGGTGATATAAGTGTTTTTTTCATGACAGTTTTATTTTATTTTAAATAAAAATCATTAATAAACTTCTACTCATCATCCTAGTTCAATAAAATCAGTGATTTTAATATTTGTGTTACATTTTTTTTTTCGTTGAATTATAGTGACCCCTATGTGGTGCAGTACTATGATTTTTATAAATATGCGGTATTTTTCGTTATTTCGGGCTTTTAACGTTAAATGATATTGTCTCTCTTTTGGAAGAGGAAAATTTGAGCAATACAATGACAGAGAGTGATATTTTCTTACTTCCACCTGATAATGCTGATGAAGATGTGACAGAAGAAGAAGACAGGAGATGAAGATAATTTGGAAATGAATCATTTGCCACCAAGTATGCTAAGGACTGAAGCTGAGCTAAAGTTATGGGTACAAACTTTGGATAGGAACAACATTAGGTGGTTATATAATGTGGTTTGGACCATCACAATCCTGAATATCAAACAATCTAATTTAGGTCCTGGTACCAATGTTGTTCTGACCTTTACTGACAAACTGTTTGATCTTGGAATGGGAGGAAATTACCATTTGTTCAAATTTTTTTCATGGGTTGGCCACTGGTAAATGAATTGAGTAACAGAAATATACGAGTAACTGGAGCTACGAGTATATTATAGGAAAATCGGCATGGGAAATGTCCTTTCAAAACTTCAGCCCGTTGAGGTCCACTGCTGGACATAGGCCACCCATCCCATCAGTGGACGTCTTTGAGGCCTCTGGTTTCTCATTAATAAAAAATAAAACCATACATATATTTAAATACGATAAGTATGTAATTCATCAAATTTATATGATATTTAAACTTTTAAATATTTATGATAAATAAAATTTGAATGTTAATATTGAAAACATTAAAAATAGTATGCTGGACACTATTTGAGAAACCGTGTTAGCTTATGGATCGATCAAAATGCAAAAACGAATGGCTATACTAACATACAATTTTCATGAGGGTACATATTATGTAGTATGTGTAAAGTTTACTAAGACGTCGTAACTTTGTTCATGTTTTACAAACATGGTGGACAAAAGAGGGTCAAAAACAAAATTAAAATAATTTCTCTCATTTAAGCATTAAAAATAAAATACCTGTAAAAACGTAAAACCTTAAATTTACTGAAAATTTTCATTTTGTTTAATTTATTTCATGTTATAATATCTTACCCCAAGCATTGATCGGTTGTAAATTCGACTTAAAATGTTTTCATACAATAATGAAACAATAATTTTATTGAACCAAGACCCAATTGAAACAAAGCGTAAACATTACTATACTACTACTGCTATCCTTTATCTGCATTCAATGGTGCATAGGGCGCTGAATCTGTGCTCCAATTATACATATTTAAAATGTCTTAAATATATATTTGAATGTGATTTTCAGATTAAAAAAATTCATATGTACCTTGGACTGTCGCTGAAGCGTTAGACTGTTCATCTTGCCTTCGTGTATCAAATTATGATCAAGATTCACTGCACTTGGTGTGCGAATGCAGTGCCCCTATGCACCATTGAGTGCGGATAATGGAGAGTAGAAGTAGTAGTAGCTAAATCGTTAACTTAAAAATAAATTAAGGCATTTTATATCATTTTAAAAATAGTTTTTTTAAATACTACACAGCTAAAGCTTAATATTATTGCCACATGAATTGAAAGAAATATCTCACATTAAAAATTCAACATGCAATTGTTAAAGAGTGGTATTTGCTAAGGGATTTCAGAAAATTACATTTAGTTCCCATTTCAATAGCTCTGTTATATATAAGGAAAACTCACGCAAAATAAGTCGCAAGCCGCCGGACTATGGCTAATATTTGTCATATAATATTTACATACGCGTACAATAATAAATTGTTCGTATGGGAGTGTAAAATAAAGCAGGGCAGAATCCTTTGAGCTAACTTCAGGGCAGTTCTAAGCTTTGAAAGTGCTATTTTCTCACGCCCTCAGTCAGAAGATCCCAGCATCCTTTAATGTACAAATCTGAGGGTCCTCTATTATCCTACATTAGATGATTAAAATTGAAGAGGAAATCAAACAAGCGATAAAGGCTGTATTCATTAACTTTAAAAAAGATTGACAGTGTGGCAAAAACGTCATTTCAATGATAAAAAAATATTGTTTTATCTATTAACACCATCTTCATTAAATAAAGGACACCTCTCCAAATACTGGCTTCCTTACTTTAACCCTTTAAATACCTGTGAGATAAATATTTCGTCTAAACCACATCGTTGTCAGCGTTAAGTGTGATCAAAAACTTAATATTGACAACTTAATATTTATTTCATTTTATATCACTACAGAGATAAAGTAGTTTTTTTTTCTAGTTCAGGAATATGGATATTCGAGCGTTTACAGGGCTTATGACCTGTCGTTGGCTGGGTTAAGTGGCCACTTAACGTAGGTACTACAACATTCCTCATTCCGCTTATTAGCGAATATTCACACCAAGTAACATTTTTGATTTTGTATTTATTTTACGAATCGAAAACCATTCACCAGCGCGTAACTAGCTCCATCTATGCGGCCACTTAACTCAGTGAATGACAGATTATAAGCCCTGTAAACGCTCGAATATCCATATTCCTGAATTTGAAAAAAATCAACTTTACCTCTGTAGGGATATAAAATGAAATATATACCTACTCCCGTCTTGGGATAAATCCAGATTTGTGTACACACCCACAATTTTTGAACACACCCAAAATGTTAAACTAAATATTTGTATTTAATTACAACATTTCAAGCGTATCCAAATACTTGTAAAAAAAATACATCATGTCCATACAGGCCATTTAACCCAGTCTAGATTATCCAAATCAAACTTCAAGTCACTTTTGAGATGACTGTTAATTGTTATTTGTATTTATATGTATATATTGTATTACAAATAAGTTATTTATTAGCATAGATCAAATTAACAATGTGATTTTCAGGTTGTAAACGACTTATAATTACGTGAAAGGATCAAACAGTTAAACATATTGTGTCTTGATATCCTTGTCTAGAGTTCAATTTAACTTTATTGCTTGCCTTTTAGCAGGATTAGTAGTAAACTAGATTTTACGATGAGCACTTTGCCAATTTCCCTCCACTAGAACATGTGGCACACGTAAGTTGTATCAAGTCGTCAGAGAAGCCTAGTTATTGATGATAGTTGGTAGTTAAGAAACTATGCCAGACATAAGACATCGATTTTGGGAAAATACAAGGGATCTTTTTGTGTCCTCAGATTCTCGTTAGCGTTGTTTGAATTGTGTTTGAAGCGATAAAGTTTTTATTTGATTAATGTTTACTAAATAATGCAGTAAGTGGTTATGTTGCGATGGCCTACCATGCATGTTAAACACATAAATAAAATATATTTTCAAATTGGGTTTTTAACCACTACTTTCCATTATCTGCACCCAATGGGTGCATAGGGCAGTGCATAAAGTGCAGTGTACCTTGATAATTTTATTACACGAAGGTAGGATACCAGACCTTTACGAGCTGATATGATGAAGATGATGATTGAACCTATCGGGAACCAAATCCGGGAGCTCATTCTTGGAAGCACAAGATGGTAACTACTAAACCACGATGTGGACAAATTTCATTATAACCTTACCTAAAAATGTTAACGCTATATCGTTAACTAAATACTTAAAATTTTTATCACATCTCCGTCGGAAATCGAACCCGCGACCTCATGCACGGTAGCTCAATGCGCTATCCGCTACCCCACGAGGTGGAATAACGAACAAACGAGAATAACTCTAGGTTCTCTCGTTATACGAAATTTAATAATGATTTTATTCCAGTGAAATCCATATGTATTTTTACTGTTTTACGATGTATTTATTACCGAGTAATTTATTTTAAGTTGAACGTTATATTATTATTAAAACATAGTTATTATGTTAAAGTCAGCAGACTGTAATTATTAACAGTCTTGAGCATTGCAGACGACATGTTTAAAAATAATTCATAAATTATAATAATAATATTTTATATATATATATTTTTTTAAATTTAATGCATTAAGGTTCAATAATATGTTGAAAAAGAACCAGAGACATATTAAGTTAACACTAGACAAGCTATTTAAAAGAGAACTGTCAAAATTGTATGTTTCATTTGTATTTAACAGTAAAACAAAGACAACTTTATCTATGTTCCACTTTCTAATACATTTTAATCATTCAGTTTCCCACTAATTGAGACAAAATTGTCTTAATAGAAAAGAAAAAGATTTTTATAACCTAAAGAGGATAAGAGATATTGGTCCGTAATGACAATTTTTTTGTTAATAAACCTATTAATTTGGCATTTAATAAAAAAAATAAAGGAACATTTTTACAATTTTTTTTTTTTACATGAGGTATTAATTTAGTTCTATTTTAAAAAAATGAACACTCACATGATTGGTACAGAATATAATAGTCCCCACCTTATAAGACTCGGTTCCTAACACCTGAGACGTATTTGTAAAGGAGGGCGATTACAAATGGACTTCTATGAACTTATCTTTATTATATTTTGAACAGGATATGTCCGCCTCGTACTGTTGGGGTTTGTGTATCACCTTGCACGATGTTTCGGATTCATTTCCAATGGAAGTCTATATAAAACAAATATTGAATTGTGCATTTACACATTTATATTTTTTTTATAATATTATTTGGAATATACAAATGAAGCACAAAATCATTTAAACTTCATGTTTGTAAAAACATGATTAAGATACACACGTTTGGTGTAGGTACCAATCCAGTTGTAATGCAGTATCCTACGCACCATTTGGTAAGAAATAGGGAAAGAACAGGAGGGGAGGAAATATACAGCAAATAACCTTATATTCAATTATTTTAAAATAAAATGCATTTGATTATTACTAAAGAACTAATTAATGAAAGCTACAGATTTTACCGTTTACTTCCTTTCAATACTATAGATAAACTTTTGAAGACAAGCTTCATGAGTAAACTTCCCCTTAAGATAAATTTTTAAGTTTCGTGTTGTGATCGCAGATAACACTTGGATTTTCTTTATTACTTGAAAATGTGTGAAAACATTTTTGAAATATCCTTTATATGCATCATTGTCAACGACGCATGTATGTCTCATTACTTAGAGAAGAGAATAAATATACAAAACCTAACGGATTTATAATTATCTGACTTATATCTCGTTATTCAGAGGAAAAAAATATATACAAAACTTAATGGATTATAATTATCTGACATAATATCTCGTCGTTTAAATGAAATAAAAAATTATACAAAACCTAATGGATTATAATTTTCTGACATATCTCGTTATTCAGTGGAAGTAAAAATTATATGAAACCTAATGGATTATTACTATCTGACTTATATCTCACCATCTAGAGAAAAAGAGACCCTGTCACCGGCCAACGCACTCGCATCCTCCCATGTAACTCCCACTTCCATAAAAATAGGTGAAGTGCATTATTATTTGCCTTGCTTATAATGTACAAGGCTTATATTTACTTTAAAAGCGTACATGGCTTCTAGTTTGCTTTACATAGTGAAAGGATCGGACGGGTAATCTGATGTGGATCAAAAGGAGCTTGCAGATTATGCTTTTCTGAGTTATTATGCCGTGTTTATGGACTTGGCGTTGCCGACGTTTCGGAGCACATTACAGTGTCCATTGTGACGGTATTTTATTGATTAGTACAAATCAAATTATTTAATTGAGTGTGGCAAATAAGAACTTATCGAAAGAAGCAAAATTGGCAGTACACAACGGAGTTCTGGTACCAACCCTTATGTATGGTAGTGAAGCGTGGTGTTAACCCACATTCGTTTCTAGAGTTTCGCTGTCTCTGTTGGGATATCAATAATACCTGATATAAGCCCAGCATGGGTATAATCCACAAATTTGTCTACAAGTATTTGTATACGTTCAAAATGTTGTTAAAAATCAAATTATATTTATCTTATTACATTTTCTATTAGTAAATCTTAAAAAAGCGAAAGTAATTTTGTATGGAAAGCGTTTGTTAAGTATTTTTTAAATTTTTTAAACATGTTAATCTCACTTTAAATGAAATTGGAGATTATTTGTTTATCTTACAGCTTTTAACCTCTTAAGTACAATTTAACATGGTATAAAATATTAATTTACTCAGGTTCAAATATCTCATCTAACTTATTTGTTAGACGGACTTTTGGTATCTTGTATAAATTAATTTCGAATTTTTCATAATCAAATAACATGTTTCATTTACATCCCAGGGTGAACCCGAGAGTGTGTCTTGGCAGGGCTCGTGAACTTTTCCATATTATCTTAACAATTTAAATTTTAATAAATTTTGTTAGTTTCATGTAACTACGCTAAAGTTAGCCGGTGGGGTGGAAGGGAATGGGGGTAGAACTCTTCTCACCCTCTCCCCCTTTCCATCCCACCCTCTTCATGGCTGATGTATGATGATAAGATGCAAAAGGTCCCGGGTTCAATTTCCGACGGGGTCAAAGTGAAATATTAATTTAAAAGTGGTTTTTCGCATAAAAAAATATTTTATTTGTGATACCTAGGACTGGCACTGAAGCTTATGACTGATCATCTTACCGTCACTTTAATAAAAAAATTAGTAAGATACCCTGTACTTGGTTTTCCAATGGGAAATGGTAAATAAGAGCTATACTATAAAATACTATAAAAATAGAGGTTAAGTTAGGTGTCAATCCGGCTACAATATTTTTTTAAGTCTTTCACACCACCACTGGGCCACCACACAATATTTTCCCATTTCGCATTGTTTTCCTGTTTTCAGAATATTTCCAGCGTTATTCAGATTATAATTTACGCAAGTGTGTGTAGATAACATAATTAATACTAAGCGAACAACCATAGGCGGTTGAAATATCAGGCTACCAGGCTAACAGAAGATGAAGGGTAGCAGGGAAATTTATAGAGTGCTCTTGTTCCGACGTACTCCAACTGAGGGTTGTAGAAGTAAAGGCAACCTTCTACCACCGCAGATTTCGATAAAAATCGATAAAATACAATACAATACAATGCTTATGTTTTTGTATTATGTAAAATATTTATGGTAGTCATCTTTACTTTGTTCATTACTTTTAATTACATTAACTTTGTTCATTGTTTTACCTTGCGCTTAACTTATGTTTTATCTAATACTCATAGCTTATATTTTATGCTTATGTTCTTAATTTGCTTTGGTACTGATATTATGGTGTAAAAGCCCTCTGGGCGAGTATAAATCAATAAATAAATAATGGAAAAATGATATTTTAATTTAGTATCTTTATATTTCTTCGTCCGCCTAGAACCATAGGAATAGAGCATTTGGCTACCGTGCATGGGGTTGCTGGATCGATTCCCGTAGGGAATACATTCAATATTAATATTTCATCTGTGATACCTTGGCTTGTAATGAAGCGTATGACTGATCATCTTACCTTCATGTAATAAAATTATCTATATAAGCTGCACTTCGTGTACCGATACAGTGTCCTATGCACCATTGGGTGCTAAGTAGAAGTATATTTCTTCACTACAACTATTCTTATTCTAACATTACTTAACAAAATTACAAAACCAAATTACAAAATCGTAAAAACAACAAATATCTACATTTTTTAAAGGAAACATTTGAGTTCTTATGGTATACTCAATTTTTTCAATTTAGGGTCTGCTTTCAAATAGTTGGAAATAACTGTGACAGAAAGCAGGAAAAGCAGGACTATACTAGCCTATTTAACAAGGCATTAGATTTTCGACGTCCTAGAAGTCCGCTGTTGACAATTTTGGGCGCAGTTTGCGTCAGAGCTGCGGGATGTGGACTTGACCTGGAAGGATGCGCGGGAGCTGGCGGCCGATCGCTTGGCTTGGAGGCAGTTTGCGAAATCTATATGCTCCACTTAAGGAGCGGATATGGTATGATGATAATGATGATGAAAGCAGAAATAAAGGTGTGCTGAAGTGGGATTCTAGTCTGGAGTCCTCAAATCTACCCGTAGACCACAGCCCGCTTCAAACTTAACTACACTATCTTGTGGGGTCCTTAAAACAGTACTCTAATTGTTTGGTCACTGTTTATCCCAAGCAAGCCCCTCTAGGCCAGACTCCAGAACCACGATGTTACCAGGAGACGCCAGCCCGTCGGACCCTTCCTCCTGGACCTTCGACCACACGCGTAGCTGATTATATAAGGGAAACACGCTGTGCCCTTATTGCCAGTTGTCAGCCAGTCGTTAGCCGTCGTCAGCCAGTCGCCAGCCAGTCGCTAGCCGGTCGCCAGCCAGTCGCCAGCCAGCCAGTCGCTAGACGCTAATCGACAGTTCGCCATCATGTAATTAACATTCCGCATCTTCACTAGTATTCGCGCGTCTCGCCGTCACCGTTCTCCTGGTCCGCATTGCATTTACTAACATGCATTTTGCGAGAAGGTCAACACTACAATTAAAAAACTACATTAAAAAACAACATTACACAAAGTAATGGATTTATTTCGAACGTAAGTGCTTTTGCTTCTTTACCCTCCACCCTCCAGTTGATAGTCCGATATACAGCAAATTTGCATACCGCTTGTTTGTAGGCCCGTTAGAGATTACGGGTGCCATCATCGAACGAAAACAAATCGACCTTAATAAGTTAATGCTCCTAATTTTGGACCTTATAATACTGTCATATTTTTCGCCTTTAACACATCGTTCTGGTGGGCACTTACATAAATATATAATATTCACAATTGACTTGGTTGCACAGAAAACTAATTTAAACTTTGCGATTTTTTTAATCACTTCTGAAATATTTTGAAAAAACCGACAGTAATCATTTTAAAAAGAATATTATGACGTACCAAATCTGCCTCCTCATAAAACAAAATCATAAAACCTTCTCTTTTATGACATATGAATAAATATGACCGAAAAGATTTTTTTTCTCTTGCGACTACCGTTGTTAGTAACATTGAATGAGCCTAACAGGCTGCATGTAAACCAATAAATAAAAATGTGAAATATTTTCGTTACTCTTTTGTCGTTGTGGTTATTTTTCTTTTATTCATTCAAGCGTCGACAGTTTAAGTTTATTATACCTGCATATTATTATTATTACGTAACATCCCTGACAAAGACCTCCAGTAGGAATAAAATTCTAAGATCAATAGCTTCCTTTCCTATCCTGTCTATATTTCCTGTGGGCGACGTCAAGTTGGCTGCATTAAATTCACACAGCGCGTTGGTTCCGTCTATAAAATCCTATCTATGTATGTAATAAGTCGCATCGCATTATCGCTATTGATATATCCACCACTCACATTCAGTAGTACGCATTCTGCGATTGTTTTCTTTCATTACGGTCTTTCACCACCAAAATAGAATTTATAGAATATTTATAGTACCTACATATTTCGCGATAGACAGTATATTTAGGATCCCCCTTTTCAATAAAATTACTCGGACATTTGTAATCAGGAATCTGACCGCAAACAAACATGCTTATCCACCTCCTGATATTTTCTTCGTAAACTGAAATTAAATAGCCAACAAAACTCAAACATCATATATATAATATTATAATAATTTTAGGGTATTTTCAGTGTGAAAATTTTAGTGGATATTTATGCAGTCTTGTATATGGGAGAATTTTTTTATTGTTGCTTTTTTAAAAACAAGTATTTTATTTATTTCATTAGTTAATTGTGCTGTGCAATACTTTTTTTATATTTTTACTCATTTAGATAAATAAACTATTTAAATAAAACTATTTAAACTAAACTAACCATTTTTTATTCATAAATCTCCCGACCGGTTTCAGGACAACGCGTGTCTCTTTTTCAAGGGTTAGTATACAATTTTATCAATAAAAAGTAGATTAATCATAATAGGGAGAAATATCATCGACAAACGAGATTTATTCATAAAAAGTAGTTAAAAACAAAGTGTTTTTATTTAAATAGTTTACAAAGAATAACTACAAAGTAAGTGCTTCCAACTAAATTTCAGGCAAATAAACATTTAAAAACATTTCTAATAAGGGGTGCAAGCAAGAAGCTTCTATAATAAGGCCTAAAATAAGTTATATGTAACTCATGGGAAATACATAAAAAGGATTTGATATTAATAATAATGACATACAAACTCAAATTGTTGACGCTTAATTAATCGAAAGAAAGTAAGTTAGTCCTTACGAAAAAGAAGTTTTAACAATATTTGATATATCTGTCTTTCTTTTCCACTCGGTCTGGTCTAGGGCTATATTGCCTTTTATTATTTTTAATTTGTAACTAACAACTTTCTGTTTTGGAAGAAATCATCTCTTTCTTCATATTGCATAGAAAGAGTAGATGATAGGCTATTATCGAGTCAGTAGATTTGGTAATTTGAAAATTATACTTTAAAAAAAAATGGAAAGATGGATTTGATAAAATTTTATTTTTATCCACTTTGGTGAAAGTTAATTATTTTTAAATTGACATAATTCTAATTAAGAATAAATATTTATATTAAAACGTCTTTGACATTCATTAACAGATTTGCGTATACATTTTGTGACTAACAGTGAAAGATCCTCTCTGTAATATTGGCATAGGATTTGCATGAAATCTACCCTGATCTGAAGTTTAGGAAACGCACCCCTACTGGGTACGAACGTCCGTATTAAGCCCTTCTAGTGGAGATGAACAATCACGAGTTTAGCTGGATAGATGTGCCGGTTTCCCCATCTGATAGAAAATATTATTACCATATAATCCTTCCCAGACGGGATAAGCTGCGGGGTCATTATTTTGCTAAGACCTTTTCTCTTATTAAAGCTGTTTCGGCACTTATTACGTATTCATTGAAAAAATAGGTGAATTTATTTAATACACATAACAAAGTGAGTAATATTTTGCTGACAAACCTACTACTACTACATCTGCATTCCCTTATCCGCACACAATGGTGCGTAGGACACTGCAGTGTACGTTGATAATTTACTACACAAAGACAATATATGATCAGTCTTACGCTTTAGTGCAAGTCCAAGGTTTCACATACAATTGAAATATTTGATTTGAAATACCACATTTAAATCAATATTTCATGTTGAATCGAAACCGCGATCTCATGCATGGCAGCCCAACGCGTTACCGCTACACTACAAGGCGGACGATATTATAACAATTTTAAATATAGTTTTAATTATAATATAGTTTTACCTCTTCCTTTTCTCTTATCCGCAATCTAAGCTACTACTTTCACAGCTACTCTTACTACACCTACTAATTTATGATCAGTCACGCTTCAGTACCAGCAGCTATGTGAGAAATATAATTGGATATTAAATACTAGGTGAAATGGGGAATGTTGTAATACATCAAGTGGCCACTTAACCCAGCCAATGGCAGGTCATAAGTCCTGGAAACGCCTTGATATCCATTCCAAACTTCTCGTCTCTGTTAAGATGTCAAATTGTAATTATTAGCCCGTAATGGGTGAAATCCAGATACAACCAGGAGTTGTATGACCTGTACGAGGAACCTCCCATCACAAAGACATATAAAGATAGGAAGACTCCGCTGGGCAGGCCATGTCACAAGGATGGAGGACATCCGACCACCTAAGAGGCTCCTGATTCATAAACCAATGGGTCGAAGGAGTATCGGGAGACCTAAATTAAGGTGGTTGGACTGCGTGGAAAAGAACACTGCAAATTAGCAATTGGAGGGAAGTGGCCGGAGACAGACGCGAGTGGAGACGTTTCTTGGAGGCGGCCAGGACCCTCAACGGGTTGTAGTAAAAGTTAGAAGCATAACAAATTTCAGAGTCATCTTCGGGCGTTTCCTAGTGGGTGATATAATTCGGTAAGAATCTTATTTGCAATCATAAAGGTTTCTGCTAAAATGCTTAGCAATTTTCTCATTAGATGGCAGAGAGTGTTCACATGTAAAGCGTCGCGCCATTTCACTGTATATATATATATACAAGTTCTGATAATTGGCAGATATGGATATTGAATACTAGGTAAAATGGGGAATGTTGTAATACATCAAGTGGCCACTTAACCCAGCCAATGACAGGTCATAAGCCCTGTAAACGCCTAGATATCCATATCCCCTTCCAAACTTCTCGTCTCTGTTGAGATGTCAAATTGTAATATAATATAGCCCTAAAAACATGAGAAATCATTCTGAATCTCGTATTCAGGGATTAAAGGGTTATAATTAAGTAGGTCGTACAATAATAATTATATGTGGGTATAATAAACGGAGTTTGTTGACGCTTACATTAATAAAAGGAAAATTAATCATAACGAAAAAAGAATCACCTGACATTAAAAAAAAATAAGTGTGGTATTATTTGAAGGCATTATCTACCATGCATTAATCTATGTAATGCCGTCAATCTTATTAATTTTTTAGTTAAACCAATGTGAGTATACCAGTTTGGTTACCGGATAAGTTATCCGGTAGGTTATAGTTTTATGTGGGTGCCCAGAGAGAGAAATGAAAGGTACTTACAGTTTTATAGTACTTACACGTTTATTTCACAGAATTTAGAAGCTAATACAAAGAACTTAACTAATTAAACTACTGATTAAAAATGAATGATGAAAAATAAAAGTGAATCTAGTTTGCCACAATTTGGCGGCAAGGAATGCTCGGTAAAACGACGTCTTGTCACGCAGGAAGCCAAAATATTTCTCGATGTTGCCCGAGTGTTTTCGGTGCCGCTCGGCTCTGGTCCGTTCGTTTCGCTTCGTCCGCGTGACGTCATTTCTTCCGCCACAAAATATATAGCAGTTAAGTTTCGGTTTCAGAGAAATTTATCTCTTTCCTGTTACATTTGATCGTATTTGTATATATCGGTACTGCAGCATCCTATCGGTTTCTTAAAACAGGCAATTGCCCATTTAGAAACCGATAGCGCTGACCGGAGTTTTAAAAATGTTCTCTTCCTATATGATAATATAACCTGCGCCAGTATTCAGCTTATTCAAGACATAAATGATCCTTATATGTATGTATATATGATATCATTGTAAAACTCCAAATAACACGTATCTATGTTTGTAAAAAATAAAAAAAATAAAATAAAATAAAAATAAAAAAGACCATCGAGTTGGTAGATTTGGTAAAATTTTAGTGTTTCGCACGTGGTTACAATCTAATCTGCAGAAATTTTCTCTAACTGCATTTTATTTCCAGCAGTCGCGGCTTCTATCCATTTGCTGTTCATATCACGTATCCTGTATTCTCACCTGTCTTCTTCTCAAAGGTTGTGTTTTTTGTTGGAAATTGGAATTTCCCTGAAGTGTAATATCAAAGTAATATGAAAATGATACCTGTCCTGTCATACGTTTTCTCAATATTGTATGATAAATATGATTATTTTCTGTTTTAAAATACCCATATGAATGAAATATGCTTTAAATTATAAATCCCACTGCACATGATAGTACATCATTATTTAGCACTTTAGGCTACCAATCATGAGGTGGTGGGCTCGATCTCCAACGTGACCAATACGAAATATTTATTTGAATGATTTTTTCCATATTTTTTTTTTATGTGTCATGCTTTGGACAAGCACTTAGCAAAAACACTGATTATAACCAGATAATTATCTTGCCTTCACGTAACAAACGATCTAATTTAATTTCCTTTTAATTTATTTATATATTTTCGTACAATATGATGCACATTGTCGCGTTTACTGAGAAAGAAAATAAGATCGATGATTAATCAATACAAATATATATCCATTATAAATACATACTACACACATATATATATATATATATATATATACTTATCAAATTTAATATCTTCCTAGTGAGTGCTCTATGCAACACTAGATGCTAATAAGGGAAAGTATTTCCAGTATTTTATTACGAAACTACAAAATATGCAATTTTGAGTTGAGTACTAAACTGGTTTTTTTAAAAATTAAAAAAAAAAGAGAACAATGTGAAACTTTTAAAAATAAGTGATTACCAACCTGCTGAAAGAAACTATTATCACATGGATAGTGCTAAATGTATCCTCTTGAACATCATAAAGCCTAGGTTTTTAATGCATTACTAGTAAGTAACTTGCAGTTAGTTAGTTAGTAAATATGGGCATAGGCACCGATGCAGTGCCCTATGCACCATTGGGTGCAGATAAGGGAGAGTAGTACATATGAGTATATGACAGAAAAGAGATAAACGATTTCTCTGGAAACAGTAAGTAGTGTGAGTGAAACGTTAATAAAAAAAAAATAAATTGAACGCAATACTATGACCTTAGCAACCAGATCATATGGTAAAGAAAGGCAAATTCTTATAAACGAAAGAACAGATGTCTTATTATTATTAAGTACTGCCAGCCCTGTGTGTGTGGGCCATAGGTTTCATTTTCCTTACATTAATGTAAGAGTCGAAAATTTGAGTATTTTATATATCATAGTAGGATAATAGAAACTTGTTGACTATAATTTATAATACAGCCAATCATGGGTAGGTAATATCCATATCCAGTACTTGTCTACAAGGATTTGGATAAACATAGAACGGTGTCGATAGTGATAATGTATGTTAATATTTGTTTTAAGTTCATATGTCACGTCGATTGATTCGGCACTCACTTTGCAACACTTCATAATGAATTAGTCGTTTTATTTATCATAATTCATATATCATGTTTATGTGAAACAATAAATCTTGCCTAGAATCGAACGCCAAACTAAGTGCGTAAAAAAATATTTTCAAACTCTAACGACATAAATATTTCAATGGAAAAGGCTCTGAGATTTTTGTATGGAAGGTGGTCTGTAAAGGATAAGGATCGAAGATTCCAATCAAGATTTGCATTACAAGAGGAAAAAGTTATTATTACCTAGACGTTTGACAAGTCGACAATGGGAAGATAACCGAAAGCTTTTCGCGTGTGTAGAAATCTCGGCAAATGCTTCGGAATAATACAATCATCAGGCTACCCACATAAGCGTCATAAAAATTCCATTAAGTATACTTTTTACAAAAAAGAAACCCGGCTATCAATCACCGAGGACACATTTACCAACCGTATCGCAGATCTTGCGGTGTTGATTTAAATTCCCAAATGGCCTAACAATTTCTCTTAAACTGTAATACATCAAATTTTCTCGAGACGAAGAAATTTCTCTTTGTTCGCGAATTCGCGCTTAATGCGATTTATTCTTAAGGACTTATTATTGGTCTTAGCTAAGGTAATTTACATTTATGGTAATACCTATAATTATGATTTAAATTTCTTGTTTTACGCTCAATTCTAACTTTATTATTTTCCCATTTGCTGGTAATTATTAGGTATACAATCACCTGAACTAATGATAGAGTGAAAGCCCCACCAATTTTTCTACGTTCACTCCTATAAGGAGGATGTGGACATTACTGGATTCCTACAGGAGACCTTATCGCCAGTCAGCTCTCTCGGCTCCTTCAACGTCAAGTCTGCATCCATCAACTCTACCAAATACATCAGGAAGATGGTCGTAGACGGTCTACCAGGACGGCGAAATCCTGCAGACGTAAAGAAGAGGCAGCTCAGGTTGAGGCTCTCTCTCCCGAGGAACCCGGAGTACATGCCCAAGCCAGGTCATCCCTTTCATAAAGCGTAACATATTTACATACAACAATAATATTACAGGGTTAATCAAAGTCTTGATCAAAATTACCATTGGCATTGGCCAATTATCTTTGTATTGATGTTAGTTATTTAACATAATTTAAAATATATATATATATATATATTATGTGTATATGTTTATTATTATTTATTAACCGCGTCAATAGGATGAAGAATTTCAAGTTGAATTTAAAATCTACATATTAAATTTACTCACCTATCCAAAAGTACTAACCAATTACTTTTGGATTGATGTAAAGTAAGTATTTAAAATAAAGTTTCATCATCATCATCATCTCCGGCGCTACAACCCGTTGAGGGTCCTGGCCGCCTCCAAGAAACGTCTCCACTCGCGTCTGTCTCCCGCCACTTCCCTCCAATTGCTAATGCCCAAGGATGCAGTGTTCTTTTCCACGCAGTCCAACCACCTTAATTTAGGTCTCCCGATACTCCTTCGACCCATTGGTTTATGAATCAGGAGCCTCTTAGGTGGTCGGATGTCCTCCATCCTTGTGACATGGCCTGCCCAGCGGAGTCTTCCTATCTTTATATGTCTTGTGATGGGAGGTTCCTCGTACAGGTCATACAACTCCTGGTTGTATCTGGAGCGCCATTCCCCATTTTCTTGAACAGCTCCGTATATTCGTCGTAGAATCTTCCTCTCGAAAATGTCCAAGATCCTTTCACTGTTTTTTGTTAAGGCCCAACACTCTGAGCCGTATGTTAGTACTGGCCTAATTAGGGTTTTGTACAGTGTGGACTTGGTCTTTCTCGAGAGGAGTCTAGACTTGAAGTGTCTCTGGAGACCAAAATAACATTTATGGCCAGAGTCATTCTTCTGTCTATTTCCTGACTGATGTCGTTTTGAGCCGTTACAAGAGTTCCAAGGTAAACAAACTCCTTCACTGTTTCAAATGGATAGTTCTCAATCCTTAACGATGTGGTTGTAGTAGGATTAACAAGTGCCGGCATATACTTAGTTTTGGCTTCATTTATTTGAAGGCCCATATCTTTGGCCGCTTGCTCTATAGCGAGGAATGCTTGTTTTAAGGCCAGCTCTGATCTTGCCACAATGTCTATGTCATCTGCATATCCTAGGAGTTGTACAGATTTGTGGTAGATAGTGCCTGTGGTTTCAACCTTCGAATCTCTTATGATTTTCTCCAACGCAACATTAAAGAGGAGGCATGCAAGTGCATCGCTTGTCTTAATCCATTATATGTGCGGAGTGGGTCTGAGAGATCTGCTTGTATCCTCACTTGGCATTCCACATTCGACATAGTTACTTTGGTCATATTTATCAGTTTTGTGGGCATTCCAATATCTTGTAGGGCTTGATAGAGCTTTTGTCGGTTTACCGTATCATAGGCCGCCTTAAAAATCAACAAATAAATGGTACGTATCCATATTGAATTCACGGCATTTTTCCAGGATCTGTCTAAGGGCAAAAATTTGATCAGTGGTAGATCTGCCCTGGTCTGAATCCGCATTGGTACTCTCCTAGTATGGGGTTCAGTGTACTTAATCATACGATTGTACAGTATGTTGGAGAGTATTTTGTATGCGGTACTTAACAGTGTAATGCCTCTGTAATTATTACAATTTGTGACGTCTCCTTTCTTGGTCCAATCTTGGGGAATTCGTTGCATCGTTCATTTTATTTTTAGAAATCTGAAAACCAGTTATTATGCTATTTCCGCCGTATGTTTTACAAGTTCGGCTTGTATATGATCGATTGCCTGGAGACTTGTGGTTTTTAAGCTTTTTACATTACCACTAGTAATATTTAGTAGTAAATCATTTCTTGATCCATATTCATTGGCCAATTAGCTTTATTTAGATATAACATAATTTTAAATATACTCATAGATATATATGTGTACATTATTTATTAATAGCGTCGAACCGTTTTCACAATCTTACATATTAAATTTATCACCTATCCAAAAGTACTAACCAAATTACATTGATTGATTTAAGTAATGTATTTAAAATAATGTTTAACAAATTAATATTAACGTCCAATTAGTTTAATTAGTCACTAAAACACTCAACATTTTGAAGAATTTACACGCTTAATTGAAAAATGGGGATTCTAAATTACACACAATTTAAAATTAACCAATTACATTATTATAAATAGCATACAGTGTCTATTAAGAGAACGATCCATATTAAATATTTTAAAACATGTAATTCTGATTAATGATTTTTTCTAAGGGTTTATCCATTTCTATGAAAACTATTCGGGAGTTAACTACTATTACGAGTACTTTAAAAAGCGGTTGAAGATCTTGCTTTCATCTGCTTGTAGTTGCTCAAAGAGATCATGATGTCATTTTATGGAACTCCCGCAATTACCATAATCTAATGTATTTTGGTCTTTTTCGGAGATTTTTAGAAATAGCTTGAACTCTTTTAAGTTTTCATTTTCAATAGTTTAATTTTATAAAACAACAAATCCAAATACTTGTAGACAAAAAATGGATTTCACCATCACGGGCTTAAAGAAGAAAACAAACTGACATCTAACAGAGAACAGAAAATTTGGAAGGGAACATGGGATATCTAGGCGTTTACAGGCTTATGACCTGTCATTGGCTGGTTAATGGCCACTTGATTTTATTACAACCATTGCCCCATTTCACCTAGTATTGGATATCCATATCTGCCAATATACAGTAAATGGCGCGACGCTCACACGTGAACACTCACTCTGTCAGCCATTACAAAGAATTGCTCCAGCATTTTAAGCAGAAACTTTATGATTAAAAAAAAAGTGAGATTTTTACCGGTTTATAATCACCTACTAGGAAACGCCTGAAGTGAGCATCTTCAATTTTGTGAGCTTATAACTTTTACCGCTAATTTTTATAAACAACATTTTGTCCAAATGCTTGTAGACAAAAACTGGATTTTTTTAAAGTGGCTTACTTAACCAGGCCCAATGACAGTCCTTCACAAGCCCTGTAAACGCCTAGATATCCCCATATTCCCTTCCTAAATTTCTCGTCTCTGTTTAGATGTCATGTTGAGTTTAATTTTCTTAATGAAACATTCGGCGTATAATTGAGTCAGGGGATCCTTTGTATTCCAATCCGTTTCTGTTCTTAATCTATTTATGGTACTCTTGCATAGATGTGTTGTGATGTGGTGAACGGAGTGTATGAAGCAGGGGGCCAATTCTCCGGGATTATCAGAAGAATTGATATATTATAGTCTTTAATGGAAAGTAAAAAAAAAACAATCTAAATTATTTTTTTTTGTAATTTATGAAATTTGACTTAAGCCTCTCCTCTTCACAACCCGTCCACTGACATCCACCGACCAGCTCAGAGGTTATGCTAAAAAATAAAAAAATGCTCCAAAATAAATTTATGAGACTTAACCCCATTATCTCATGATAACATCCTCCATTTGTGCTCTGAAAGTATGGATAGTGAAACAAAGAATGAAACTCCGTATTGTGATGGATACAAAATATAATTTATACAAAAAAAACATCAGAGGTTAACAAAATGAATAACACCTCATATATAAATTTGCTTTTTCGCTGTGTGCTTCCTCAAAAAGTACCACAGCATTTAACAAAAAAAATCATGCCAGTCACTAGCATTTCTATCAAACCAGTATATTCACGTTTTACCTCATTAAAATTTATACTATGAATAATAATCCTTTGAATTAAGAAAATAAAGGATTTATCTGAACCAAGGGATAAAGTTAACTAAATATTCCCAGATTGGAAAATCTCCAATCTCACTGTTCAAAAGGGAAAATAATTGTGTTTAGATATCATTTCAAAAAAAGGAATGCGGTTACACCCGGCCAATTATTAATGTTTCTAAGAGATACCTTCTATTGTCTGTATTGCTACATGACAGTACAGAATGTGAAGCTACTTCAATAAATTATCTACAAATTGACGGAGGGTTCGACTCCCTAAGATTTCTGGGAAATCATGGAACAGAAATCAAATGGACATAATGCACAAAAATCTAACAGAAGTCTTCAGTATCCAGATTTTTCCTGTCGCGATATTGCACGTGGTCCGATGGCCGCGATGGGTGAAAAGGCTTCCTTCGATGATTCCTTTTCATCAAAAATCTATGCTGCTTTTCCAATGATTCCAGAAGTGCATGACATATCGTTTTAGGCGTGGGTTTTCAGTTGCTTCGGGCTTCGGCCCGAAGCAACCGTCAAGCACGTCGTTGGTCCGTCGCCATCTTGTTTCTGCCACAGAAGCAATCGGCTCGTGGTTAGGTGAGTTGCCATTTTAATAAATCTATGGACATAAGGTGCCGCGTGCCGATCTGTAAACCGTACTTAACTGGTGCGTGATCGCACTGTGACGTCAAAACATTACGTACACAAAAAAAAATACGGAATTTAAAAATATTGGAGCGTGGCCCATTCTATGCTTTACATACAGGATGGTCCAAACGTAGTTTTTTTTTTTTTTTAGATTCCTCACATCCAGGGGATCCAGTGATAGTATGTTAATATAGTTATAACATAAGGAGAAAAACAGATTAATGATAAGTTTACCAGAGTATAATATAGGGTGTAACAAAACTTGATGTACAAGCGGGAAACCAGTGAATCTAAATAATATTTGGAGACAATTTTATTGAATAAAATGTTTTGATTTGCCCATAGTTTTCGGAAATATTTAATACGAAATTGGTAGCGGTAGGTTGGGCTAGCTTTCAACCAGCCAACATGTTGAACGTTGAGCTATTTTAATTCATTCAACTACCGGCCTAGCCATGTCATTGAATTCCGGCATTTCATTATCAGCCTAGCCGTTTCATTGAGTGGCGTATTTAACTACTTGGTGGCATTAGATACACCTAGAATTAAATAATATTTTTGAGCTATCTTAATTCATTCAACTACCGGCCTAGCCATGTCATTGAATTCCGGCATTTCATTATCAGCCTAGCCGTTTCGTTGAGTGGCGTATTTAACTACTTGGTGGCATTAGATACACCTAGAATTAAATAATATTTTTGAGCTATCTTAATTCATTCAACTACCGGCCTAGCCATGTCATTGAATTCCGGCATTTCATTATCAGCCTAGCCGTTTCATTGAGTGGCGTATTTAAATACTTGGTGGCTACAGATACACCTGGAAAATAATAATATTAATAAAAAAAAATTTTAACGCCTACGTTTGGACCACCTAATGCTCACTTTAAACAGTTTCAGTCAGTATAAAGACACGCTAAATGTGTTTATTTTTTACGCGCGATCGTAAGTTATTATCGTATGTTTGCCAACAGGAAATTGTTAATATAGCTTATAATGTAGGTACATGTGTTATTTGTTTTTTTACGCTTTTAAAAGGGAGAGTAGTAGTGGTGGTAGTTACTTAATATTTTTTAAAAAAGTATCTTATTAAGTAGATTACATATTTTTTTCTTAGAAATATAAGTATTTACATATTGTAGAGTGGTAATGAACCCCAACCCTGTTTCTCCGATTTAGGAATTTTTTCCCTTATGAGGAACACAGGACCCGCTGTCGTTTATCAGTCAAATCGTATTCCTAGATTCCGCGCTTTAGAGCACAATAAATTATTCCAGTTTTTTTAGTGTTTCAGATATCCACCAAAAGCGTGTTTGCATGGTTATATTTTTTTAAATAATTAATTGAATTGTGTTAAGTGAACAAATAACACAAAAATAAGACGAGCTTCTTGTCTAAAACTTGTGAAAAAATCATTGCTGTAGTGCTGAATTCCAGGGAGAAAAGCGGCCGAGGTCACGTGGAATCGTTCTCTCTCAAAGCATCAGTGTATTTGAATATTTAAATATAATACTAAGTAAATAGTAAGGTATATGTACATAATATGTACATACATACTTTAGGTAGGTACATATTTTTATATTTTTCTAGTCTATTCTTCGCAAATTGTGTTTAGTGAACTAGACAAATCGTTCAAAGGAACGTGTGACCCACTAATAATGTGTAAAATAGGAGAGCTAACGACTTGTTTCTATACTTAGATGGATACCGTGTTTTTGAGTTTTTTGGAGCGTCCATAATTTTGGAGAAAAATATTCTCGATTGAGACATACTCTTCTCCTTCGTCGTTCGTGTATATCGAGCCATAATCGGCAGAACCACGAAACCGACATTTTTGGTGAATTGTGTTTCCTTATGAGAAAATAGTTGTAAAAACACTATGGCTCTATAGAATTCACCAGCTACACTTTACGATACGTGTGGCTTTTAGCGTTTTAACTGGATAACTTATTCAGTTAAGCCAAACAACGTTACCGACACAAAATTCTAGCAGTAGGTAAACAGCATAACACATGCAATAAGAGAAACCATTAAAAAATAATAAATATTAATTCGTAGTCGTAGACGAGTTCGATATAATATAGCAGTTGTCATATATGGTTATCAGATGATGGGCGGAATGGGGAATGTTGTAGTACATCAAGTGGCCACTTAACACAGCCAATGATAGGCCATAAGCCCTGTAAACACCTAGATAACACACATTTGCTTCCAGAGTTTCTCTGTCTCTGTTGGGATATCAATAATATCTAATATTAATCACATTTTTCGAATTGTTGAAAAAGTTGTTACGAACAATAATGTTAAAAAAACCTTCTGCATACATTATGCCATAATAGTATTAATCGCTAACTTACTTACTCTCCCTTTTTTGCACCCACTGGTGCATAGGGCACTGCATCGGTACTCCAAGTGCAGTGTATAATAATCATTTTATTACATGAAGGTAAGATGATCAGTATTAGTGTTAACAGTATATCAGTATCATCATCGTATTAATCGCCAAACGAAAGTAAAATTCTGTCGCTTTTGAAATAAACTTATTGTGAGATTTTCATAATAACTTGAAATAAACAAGAAGCTGGATTATTTTAAAGTTCCTTTCAAAATAGCGTATAATTCAGGAAGCCAAGTGGGAAACACTTACTCTAATCTACACAATCATGACAATCGTATATAGCCCACCCTTTTTAAGCTATACTTTTAAAATATGACTGAACAAAAATATGACTATGAACTGGGAGGGCGGCTTGAAGTAGCGGGCGCTGCATTCAACAGTATGAAAGCTGTCTGGAGATTGGATGTTTACTCGGTTAAAAGAAAATTGCGAATCGTGGAACCTAACAAGGGCCCAAGATAGTTTTAGAAGAATTTTTGGTGTGCGGTGGTTTGACTTTGTAAGGAACACAGAGGTGAGGCAACGGACACAGCAACCCTTGGTATCTACTGTCATCCGGCGAAGGCGTTTCGGCTAGCTAGCCCATATACTACGTATGCCTCCCGAGAGCCTTAACCATGCTTGCCCATTTTACAAGGCATCAGGTTCTCGGCGTCCTGGTCGTCCACTGTTGACAATTCGTCGGCAGTTTGCGTCAGAGCTGCGGGACGTGGACTTGACTACGGAGGATACGCGGAAGCTGGCGGCCAATCGCTTGGCCTGAAGGCAGTTTGTAGCTCTTGACCTAACTTTACTTGAAAATTATGCCTGCAGTTTGTTTGTGCATTAATTTGCAACAACAAAAATTTAAAGTTCTGCATAAAACAGCGTGACTGACAGAGAGTCCCCAAGGACTCTATAACAGTCGCGGGTTGATGTGGGATGGATTAGTTTACGCGTCCCATTTCCACTTCACCAATGCAGTTCATTCTACAACGTCACAGACCTTTGCCTGGCGTCGGATCCAATAGTTTCTTTAAAACACTTTGAATATTTTTTAAACATAATCTCATTTCTGACTTTTATTGTCACTTGTACAAAACCAGTTTTTAGTCATGTATCACAATATTCTCCTTTTACAGGGGTCTTGAAGAATTTATTATTTAAATTTGCAAAGTTTCAAAGTTACTACGTAGTCCAATACTCTTGATCAAAACCACGTATCATTACACAAAACTGATTTATTTTACTAGAGAACAATTTATACATGAGAAAAAAAAACACACAGTTTGGAAATCAAAAATTAAAGCCAATTAAAATTATCTCATAAAGAATTATAATGCACTAATAAAACTGGAAATTATTAAAACAGGGATGATTTACAACACTGATCAGCTTTAGCACTACTATTAGTAGTCTGTTTTGTTGATTTATTAATTATACTATAATGCATAGACTATATTTTTATGAATATTAGAGCTGATCGAATAGTTAATCCGTAATCTAGCTAGGAGTTATCCCTTGAAGTATCTAAAGATTTTTATATTTTGAGAGTTGAAGAAGTATGATTTATGAAGATAAATAAATGTTCAATTTGCGGCTGTGTGTGTTAAAAAAACCATATTTAAAACCCATATTTTTATGATTTGAATAATTTAAAATTCAATATATTGGTAGGTTGTCCCCGATATTCAATTTTATTTGTCTTAACGCCCATAGATGTTTACGATATATATCAACAAGTTACACCTTCCATTACACACAAATAAAACATAATATCGTGGGGTTGCTGCCAAAAGTTGGTAGGTCCACATTTTAGGTATATTGAGTTAGCGATGAATTGAGTGTCCTATGCCCGTAAAAAGTTTGTAGCTCCTCCGATCTCAGTAAAGCAGCTTTACAGCTTATGTTTTTTTCAAGAAAATATCGTAAGTCCAGTTTTTTCTATTATCAAACAAGAAAAAGTTTGTAAAAACACTAACAAAATTTTCTAAGGCAATGAACAAGCCAAAATTGGCATGTATCGTTACTGCCAAAACATTGTAATATCACTAACCATTTTTTTCCCATTTAATTTGCTTGCATTTTAAAATTAAATGTTTACAGCTGAAATATTGTAAGAACACTTACAGTATTAATCCTGACATTAAATTGACCAAATTAAATGTATCATTACAACCAAAGCATTGTAATATCACTTAATCAATTTCTTTGTGTTCAATTGATAGTATTTCAAGTAAAAAAATGTACAGCTAAAAGTTTGTAACTGCACTTTCAATATTTTTCTCAACAGAAAAAAGTTGGTAAGTACAACCTTGCTTTGCAAAATAATGTATTATATTGATTTTGTGTCATTTATTACAACAGTTGTTTTTTTAATATATTCATTATACTTCAAATTATTTGAAAAAAAATAGCACGAAGTTTTTATCATTTCGTCTGATTTTAGAGAGAATGTCAAACTTTAAAATTGCTCAATAAACTCTAAGTTCGGGACGTTATCCTGTTTTTATATAATCTCTTCGAAGACGGGATAGAGTATTTACTTTCTTACTCAATTTTGACGGTATTATTATGTTTTATATCAGTAGAAAATGGCAATGTGCGATTTTCTCGTATTTTAATTTACTTTCCATATTTTGTTACATTGTCGATCTCTTATAGACGAATTCGGCAATATAGCTATTAATGTTATATTTCCACTAATGTGTATAATAATAATAATAATAGTGTTTATTCCAGCATAACTAAGCAGTTAGTGCAATACTTAGTTAGCCATAGCATAGGTAGAATACAATACATATATATTTCATAACTAATCATTAATTACAATAAAAATAATAAAACTAAAAATAAGAGTTGTAATTTTAAGAAAAGAAAAAAAAATGTCAGTTCACTGGTGTTTGGACACACAACATTACACTCCAATGCTGCCACATGTCCAATTCCCATCTGTGTTGCACAAGCTGTTTGATGATGAGGTTGGAGCTT
Source organism: Micrasema minimum (assembly GCA_022494985.1). Taxonomy (NCBI): domain Eukaryota; kingdom Metazoa; phylum Arthropoda; class Insecta; order Trichoptera; family Brachycentridae; genus Micrasema; species Micrasema minimum. The sequence goes on from JAGVSP010000353.1 coordinate 72,798, forward strand.
TTCATCAGCCTCTCCCGAAAGCCTGCAACTGTATAATAATAATAATAATGTTATCGGTTTAATTCACATCATATTTGATACAATATACATAAAACAAAAAAAAATAAGAAAAACAAGATCAAAATCAAGTAAGATAGAATAAATAAATTAATAAAATAGAAAAAAATAAAAAATTTAATGTTAATGTAAAAAAAAAAAAAAATCCATATTAAAATAACGATAATTGAGTATTTGTTGCATTCAATTTGCTTCTTGTTAATGTAAAAGCCATTGCGTTTTTCTTACTAGATGTAACACATTAAATAATATAATTATACATCTTTCATGCACGCGTGCCAATTGTTCCGTTTTCTTCACTTTTTTTCCCCATGATCACATTCATGTATTAGATGTGTGAATGTAATGAAGTAAAGGAAGTGTGCCAAGACGGAGTTGGGTGGCTTTCTATCCTCTCCGCGTACCCCTTCGAGAAAACGGCCAGACGGTTAGTTAGTTAGTTTAATTATATCATAAAAATATGTCGATTTATTACAATTTAATTGCATTGAACTTGAGAGTATTAAACATCGTTAACGTATTTTCTGAACAAAGTCTATTTAGTGTACAACCTAGACCGAGCCCGAATCTGCGTCGCGGCCCCGACGCCCGTCGTCGCCCGCTTATTTGATAATTAAAAAAATATTTTTTTTTAAATTTTTTTCTCTTTTTAGGAATTTTAAAAAATGGTTTTTTTTTATTTAAAAAATAACCCAAAATAATTAGAAGTAATACAATAAC